>JAGDQP010030596.1:7620-22508 GCA_022664845.1 Lepisma saccharinum | reverse complement strand
CGCAAAAGGGCAGCGGTATTTTTCCTCAAGAACAAACTGAAGAGAACGAACATTACAATCAGGGAAGATTTGTGCAGTGAAAGACTCAACCTTTTGCGCTTTTCGACTGAGAAATTCTCTTACAAATAGGCGTGGAGACAAGACGGAGAAATGGTTGTGTTAAAGAATGGTATAAAAGACTATCTGACTATGACTTTTCGTCACTGTAAAAAGAGAAAAAAAACTCATATGAGTTGCAGTAAAGTGCGGTGTTCTATTCTTATTGTCTTATTATTTTTATTGTATCCTTTTCTTGTGTGCTTTTGTGATCTATCTATATTAATATGGATCAAAATATTAAATGCTCTTCAGATATAAACTAGAAATTCTGCAAACTGGAGCCTCAAACGGTAAATTAATCTCTTGACATGGCAATATTTAGCTGGGATACTACAGAATTTATTGTTGTGCATAACACCAAATATGTGGCATGTTTTACTTTAGTGGGAGCGTTTGTGTATTTCCTATTTTCTACTTTGGATGTGTGAATGTAATGTGTTTGGAGAGTTTCGGTGATATTTTTGTGCCTTTCATAGTAATGGATCACAATAACGGTTAGAGCTCTATAGTTTGTGCGCATGTTCAGGGGTTAAGTTCCGAACTAGGTCCCACAGTGGTTTGTTTGCAAAACCAGGCGTTGAAGTTTTTAAATCAAGAATAAAGCTTCACAATAGTATTTTGTTCCATACTTAATAAGCAAACATGGAAAAGAGTATGACATCTTTTGTAGGAGGGTTTATTTAACTTTACTTTGATTTGCTCACTGATTTAGAGTAACGAGTCACCTTATCTTTCGAAAATATATAAACGTGACTAAAACGATCGAGCTTGATGTGCGTTAAAAACTTTGCAATGCGTGAATATTTACTTGATGATCAGTTCTTGACAGAAAATGACGTTATATTAACCTTATTGCCTTTAAACTGAGTAGTAAATACAATAGTTTGTTCTTATCTCATAACTAACCTTGTAAACTAGTCAATCTGATATCAAACGCTGTTTCAGATTTTAATGGAATATAAAATCTACTGATCACATGGCTCAGGCTTTGATCGCTTACAGGCCACATTGGATTCAAAAGGCTGAACGCTTATTTTTAAATGACAAGTTTTCCAGCCATTTTCCAAACGATATGGAAATTATTATTTTTTTTTAAATGAAAAGTCGTAACTCTATACATTTGGTCTGATGGTTTTGTGCCTAATGGAGCCAATTGTCATATATTGGTAAAGAGAAGTTATTTTAAAAATTCAGCCTAGTCATTGAATAACGAAATAAATTTAGAAATTCAATACAAAAGTTAAGTAGAATTTTCGGCCCTTTCTGTAGTCATACACGTAAAATAGAAAAAAAAGTATAATTTATCACAACCTCTTCGGCGTGGCTAAACTTACCTCTTAAAGGTCCTGTGGTAACCTTTCATTACTGTTGAATAATTCGTTTTTATTATTATTATTCCAGCTTAGAGTTACCGCTTTCTCACCAGTTGCCTCCCCAAGGTTGCGGATTGGGGAATGTTGATCAGATTAGGTTGGTACAGAAAATATTTCGAGGTGGACCATAACCAGTACTGCTGCCTACCAGTTAGTACAGTGTACTAGAAAGGCTAGAGCAATATACAATTAAGAACAAAAATATCATGGTGAAGAAAACCAGCACATCACCCAAACGTGTTAAAAACTTGCCAAACGCTTCCAGTTTTGATAAAATATCCGGACTTAACTGCACCTAATAAGGAAGACGTACAAGTTGAAGAAATAGGTATCGTAAGTCAAAGAAACCAACGAGTGACCGCTTGCTTGCCGTTTCTTTCAAGGCTCCTGAATTCACCCATATTCGATTGAGTGTTCACCAGTGACGAAAACTGCGTCCTGTATGAGACTTTCAAGAGTACCAGACATTGGTTGACACCGTGGACCCTGGAGGAGGTGGATTATCATGACGTTTTTCATTAGGAAGTTTCGGGCTCAGAGAACCCATGCCTTCTATATGAGATTTGTGACGTTGTTTGTAAAAGAGGGATATATGAGATTTTGCGAAAGCAACTGTCGCTTCCCCAATGTGTCTGAATTGAGTTTGATTTGTGACGTTTTACAAGGTGTTGGTTATCTTAGCGAGGCAAGATGTTGTTAGTTTGTGCAGTCAGGCTAGATGGTAAAAGTTCCAACCATAAAATAGGAAAGAATATGGGGTGTGAAAGGTTTAGATGGGATGAGGCATTTAGTGGGTGAATCTCGGAGGTATAGTTGTTCCAAGGTTTTGGAGAACTTGATATGTAGATTGAGACATGCGATGCAAAAATAATCTGCAATGAGAGTCTAATACGCCTTTTAGCATGGATATTTTGAGTTCTTCATGAAGCTGTGCTGTGCTAGTATCACGGGAATGTCCGGTGATGCATCTGGCTGCCTTGTTTTGAACGCGTTGTAGCAATAGGTGATGTGATTTGGAGGCATGATTCCAGGCTGGTGCTGCATATATGAGTTTAGAGCGGATCATCATCAAGTAGACGTGTAAACGCGCTTTCAGTGATAGTCCGTTGTTGTTGTTTAATAGTGGATATAAATAAGCAGTACGTTGTGTAGATTTAGCTGCAATGTTCATTATGTGCTTTTTAAAGGTGAGTCGTCTGTCTAATTCAACACCACGATAGGTGGCACTGGGACTGTATGGGAGCGGAGTTCCAAAGAGTGATAGTGTTTGCAGAGGTGCTGCTCGTCTTTTTGTGAAGTGAACTACAGTAGTTTTGTCTGCATTTAGCTTTAATCGCCATTTTGTAGTCCAGTCTTCAATTTGATCAAGATGTTGTTGAGTATACCTGAGCGCAAATCTAATTTGATGTGATGAGGCAAATATGTCTGTGTCATCAGCAAATGTAGCCAGTAGCCTGTGTGGGTGCGTTGGAATATCGGCAGCATACATAATGAACAGGACTGGAGCGAGAACAGAGCCTTGAGGAACACCAGAGGTAATCGTATATGTATTTGAAGTAGTGTGTAGATGAGAAACATAGAAGGAGCGATTTTTTAGATAAGAGCTAATGATTCTGAGATTTTGGTGTTGGAATCCAAGTATGTCAAGTTTGTAGAATAGACCTTTATGCCAGAGCTTACCAAAGCTTTGGTAATATCCAGAAAGATGCCAAAAGTGTGTCCTTTCCTATTGTATTGCAGCGTTATTTCTTCAACCGTGCCAACAAGTTGTGCTTCTGTATTAAAGTTTGGCCGAAAACCGAATTGATGGTGTGGTAACAAATTTTGATCTAGAATGTGCTGAAATAATCTTTTTTTAAGAAGACGTTCAAAAAGTTTGCTTATGACTGAAAGCAGGCTTATTGGACGATGATTTTCTGGAAAAAGGTGATCCTTGCCATGTTTAGGAATCATTATTACTTTGGCTATTTTCCATTGGATAGGATAGTGACTGTAGATGAGGATGGCATTAAACAGTCTAGTTAATAGAACTAACATTTCTCTGGGAATATGTTTGAGTGCAATAGCGGGTACGTCATCAAATCCAGCAGCGCTTCTTCCGCTAACTTTTTTGATGATGTTTTGCAGTTCTTTGGGTGTGAACAGTGTTTCTGGAAGAAATGGAGCATCGTACTGTGTAGTTTGAAGATGGTTGTTGACTTCTCGTATAGTATCTTCATCGTAATGCTCCGGGTTGAGGCTAAATTGCGTTTGTAATTGCATAGCAAAGACTTCTGATTTATCTTGTGGAGTGTAGGCAAGTCCTCTTGGACCATGTATAGGACGATTTGAAGGCGCTGTTTTTTTTCTGGTTAAGGTTTTGGTTGTGGACCAAAATTCTTAGTTTGGATGATTTAGTTGTTCAATTTTCAGAAACCAGTGATGCGAGATCAATCTTTGGAGATGTTTTTTGACTCTTCGTTTTAGTTGGTTCCAAAGAGTTTTGAATATTGGAAGTCTAGTTTGTTGCCATTTTTCCTGACCGATCATTTTATGGAAATAAGTGCCTGGGTGCGAAGATCTTCTGGAGTGCCATTTGTATCCGGTCTAATTGCACGTGAGACTTTCGTAGTATGTAATCGTAATGCTGATTTGAAATTGGATGTGATGAGATCAACAGTTTTTTCGATGTCTCCAGGACTGTGAAGTGGTAGTTTTCGATTTGTTGTTCTGGCTAGATATTGTTGAAACTTGTTCCAGTCGGTTTTATATATGGGTGGTAAAGCTCTGATAACCGGAGTATGTAGGTAATGGATGTTGAGACATACCGGGATGTGGTCAGATTCTAGTGCTAGTATTGCTTGGTGTCCTTCAGTGATGGTAATTCCCTTAACCAGTGCTATATCCAGAATAGCTGGTCTTCCACCAGCTCTAGGAAAAAATGTTGGTTCCATGGTGGAGACAGGGTAGACATCCAGAGTGGGTAATGCATTATAGAGGAGTAAGCCAGACTGGTTTTGTCTACTGAATTCCAATATTGGTGCTTGCAGTTTAGATCTCCTGCAATGACAATATGATTACCCATTGAGCTGAGTGCTCTAATGTTTGCTGGGTGTGCATCACAACACAAGATTACCTCTACACGCACGCAAGACCATACTCTGTATCAGGTGGACTAGTCTCGAAGTGGCGCATTATGAGCAGCTAGCACCGGGCAGACCTGTATTCGCATCAGTTGGAAAGTGTGCAACAGGCACTGCTCCAGTAGAATCTAGGTAGCGCTGGTGAATCGCAAGGGTGTAATGTCAGGCCGTATGTAATGAGGGATACCATATGCCGATTCTTCAGGAAGACATTGGGCCATGCACTACACTCCCTGGATCTTGCGCAAACAGACTATCATTACTTCTATTCCCTTGACAACCACCTTCGTGATAAATCCTTTGTCAACTAGACAGCCATTCATGGTCTTCTTTCCATCCAAGATCTGCCAGGGCACTGCCCAGGAAGGTTGGCGAAAGTTGGAACTTATGCCGCAATCTTGGATATTGACTGATTTTCCGAGGACGCTAATATTGGCGATTTTCAGCATGTTTAAAAGCACGCTTTGTAGGAAGTGAAACAAAGATAAATATTAGGTAAACTGGAGCCAGTATTTGAATAAACAGACCATAATTACGGAAATTGATAACTTCAGTCGCTTGGATTTTGACCTATTTCCCGGGTCTTGATTAATGGGGATTCTGATTATGTTAAAATTCACCTCTTTTTAGAGTATAATGCAAAAAGAACCATGTACTGCAATTTCGCCAAGGTTAAGACAATATATATATATATATAAATTAAATTTTAATATGGGTTGTTGTAAATAAAAATATGTAGATTTAATATTTTAAAGGATTATAGTGGTAGTTTGAAGGAAAATTATTATTATTTGTAGTAATCGTAGTACCTGAATTATTATTATTATTATTATTAGTGTTATTAGTATTATTAGTAGTAAAAGCTTCACCATCACTGCACCATGATGGTGCAGCACCTCAAAGAGTACGATTACGATAAAATGGGCAGCCAACAAAACTTACCAAATTAAGGGCCCAGACAGCAATTAAGTTAAATTGTAACAGATACGTGCAGAAAACTTATATCTTATACAACTTAATCAGCACTATACCTGCGATAAAAGACATGTGTATGGCAAATAATTAAAAGAGCACTTTCTTCACAAGGACCCCTGTAAAAATATAACGAGAACATACCAAAAACAGCCACGAGGTTTAGGATGGAAGAATAAAAAAAACTGACTTTCACTAACTCGTCTACGGTCACTTGGCTAAATAATGTAAGCAACAATAAACATCAAGATATGTATAACCTCAACAATTTTTAACGGTTGTCATAAATAATTAAACTAAGTGGAAGTAGCAAGATAATTACGGTAACCTACAAAATAATAATATATAAGTTCACACAATTCCAAGTGGAAAAAGCGGTTATACTTTACAAGAGCTCCTTCTTATGTGGCGTTCTACGATTTTAATATGAACTTATTTTGATAAATTGGAATCAAGAACTTCCTATATAGTGTGCAAAATTAAGTGTTATAAGGACACTGCTTTTTATATACATACGAATTAGGAAATTTTTATAAGAATAGTGACCAAGGTCACTTGGAGAATAGGTAAGTAAAATTCGGTGTTGTTTCTTTAATTACACACGTGACATGCACAGAAATATTTTTTCTTGATTCGAAACTCCTGAAAATGCTATGTTTTGCTTTCTACAGCCACGAAAGAGCCTAAAATACGTACAAAACTAAACATTAAGTTGCTATAGTAGAATTTGTCATGTTTATGCAACATACAACATCGACTTTAAGAACTTTTTCCCCATTTAGCACGCAATTTACTGTCTTTCGTGGCTATAGGAAAGAAAACATAGCATTTTGAAAAGTTCTGAGTGCTCTATGCCAGAAGGTGTGCAACCTCACAGAATAAATGTTCAACAATATTTTTAAAGAGTCCAACACAGTATGAGTAACATTAGATGCAGGATGCGTTTGATAATGTGACAAGTAATTCTTAAATAGTGCCGAATTGGGTAAAATCGTATCATTTTTTTTACAAAAGGTGCTAAAAATGCCAGTTTGGACCAACGGGCCTACGAATGATAAAAAGAACTGAATTTGGTAAAATTGTACCAAGTTTGGCTACCCTGCATACTTCCAGATTCAAACAATATATTGATTAATTGATTATTATTGAAGTTCAATATAAAAGCGAGTTAAAAAAGACTGAAATTAATAATCATTTCAAAAACGTTTATAAAACTGTGCTTACAAGTACAAACAGAAAGATTTTCATGGTGAATTGGCGTTCAGAAATTTTTTATCCTAAATTATTCTCGGAAAGACGGTTTTTATACTTGAAAATTTCTGTAACGTTTCTACCATCTAGTGACAAACGTAGTTAATTGACAAGAGTTTACTATATTTCGAAAAGAATTGAGGCGTATGCGCGGAAAAACGTGTATGATCATTTTGTGCAAGTGGAATTACTTATGAAACAAAGGTCTCTGATTTGTGTATTATCATTATTAATATTATTACCTTTCCTCCCGCTAAATTTTCACTGACTATCCTTTTATTCACTTTTAGGCCAAGGGTAAAAAATCCTAGGTGGGATGGCCAGAAGTTGATCTCATTAAATGATTATTTGTAAAACAAAATCCTATTATCCAAACAATGGTGCAATAAGAACACAGTTGTAAACAAAAATAGAGACTGATCCTTTATTCCTTCTATTCATAACGAACATCACCTACTTTGATGTTCAGCTAATAGTACGAGCAGATTATACGATTACAGATCGTATTATCAACATTTTAGCATTACGAGTGCTATAAAGAGGCAGTTTTCTAAATTGCCTTATGTTTTGTACGATATATTTCAGTATCCGCTGCTAATAGCTCGTAAAATACTTGTCGGAAACTTTTAAATCAACAATGTGAACTGCAGAATTCAATGACCGTATTGAGGAAACAAGTGAGATAGAGGAAATATATCTACTGGAGTCAACATGGATATTACAATTGCAAAGTGGGATAACTTCCTGTTTCTTTGGAATAATCATTGAATGCGGAACGAGTTTTATGCAAACATTTGTTGAGAGGAGAACCAGACTAACTCATAATGATCTGGTAACCGTACGCTAACCATTAGCTTGTATATTATGCTCTTTCAAAAAGAGTTTATGTTTCATTTTTAAAATATAGAATATGTTCTAACACAACCCAAATTTTCAAATACAGTTCTTGCTTATGGAAAACTTGTAAGGCTTTCGCCTCTAATACCTTAGATTTGCACAACTTTTTTAAAGTAAAACAAAACGTTCTACAAGTAAATTTACCATGCTAAGATATACTCATACAGAATAACATTTTCTGCACTGAAAAGAGTGCATTTATTGTGGCACAGTCTAAATGCACCGAATTTGAGACATTTCTTATACTATTTAACTCTTCGATCACTATTTATACACGCCTTAATACCAATGAGAACGATATAGTTAGTAGTTTTGCTAGTTTGGGAACAAAAAACAATTTGCAGTAAAGTTGCTAAAATTAGGACGGTTTCTGTCCTAACGGTAAAGAACACAGTAAATCTCAAACGTTTGTCGTTGTTTAAAGAACATTGATCTAAAAATGAGAGTATTAATGTCTATAAGAAAGTGTTACATATGCAATGTTCAGGTGTACTGGCTTTGGAAATGGGACAAATGTCAAGTCAAGCAGTGTCCCTATGTTGTAGTGCTTATTATCAGAATAACATATCTCTAACGTGGACAAGTAGGAAATGCCGTGTGACGTCATTTGCTTCAAAATATATATGTTTACACTTAAGTGACTATGCATACTAATTTTAAAGTAATATTATTAGAGCAATATTGTCCACTCGAATATGTTAAAATCGTCTACACCATACATAGAAATATTGACTATGTTGCAATAATGCAAACTGCGTTGATATCGTTAACGTATATAATTGAATAAAACAAGGAATGATTTTTAAATGCGAACTAGACATATTTACTGAGCACGTCCTTGGAAGATGTTATGGACTTAATATGGCATCTAGTATAAATATAGTGTAGTACAGAACTATACATCCAATAAAAATTAGTCTAGACTATACGAAAGTGATATTACTTCTGGCATTCAAAATTACAAAATCTAAACTTCAATGACAGGATATCATTCCTAGATTTTTATGGGTATTTTACCCGAATCAGGATTAAGACCTGAATTCATCTCATAGGTAAACCAATGGCAGTCTGCGTTGCTTAACAGGGGATGAAAATTATATCTTATAGAAGGGATATACAGCTTACAAGAGGCTCCGAATTACCTATGTCCCCATCGTGCATGGAAGGCACAACCTCTTAATTAAACACATAAGATTAAACAACACACTAATTCGGAGAACTAAAGATAATTGGGAACAATTTAGAATTAAAATATACAGCAAGTTTTCTTGTCTTCGTCATGTTAAGAGAGAAAATCAAACCATATCAATCTTTTATCAAGGAGCATACGAATTCACTACTTGCATAATGTCAACAGTTATCAACTTCTAACTTCCAATGTAGACTTTAATTATTGTAATGTTTCAAAATAATCACAAAAAGAAAGAAACACGCAATTTAAAGCATCTATTATCTATATATTTATATGACTGTAGTCCATAAATCACACAATAATATCTAGCTACATCTTGTCTGTATATCTGACTACCCTCCGCATTGGTTACACCGCATATTTTTAAAAGACTGTTGAGTAACATGTACTTTTAATTTATCATTTTTCCAGAATATTGCATTTGGAAGCAAAATCCAATTTCTTACTAAATGATAAATAATATATTTCCTACTGGATTAATTTACATTTGGTTCTAATTATTTCATTTTAGAGTTTGGAATTCAAAGATTTTATTATCTTGTTTGCTGCAAACTGTACCATAAGTAATTATATTTCCTGTAGATGGTACTATAGATGCTTCCTGAATAAGCCACCACATATATATGAGTACGTCTATGGGATTACATATTGTTATCAGGCTACACTGTCGTTTAATAAACATATATAGTTTACAACCCAGCCTTTAATTTGGGTTTCTAAATATTGATTAATGATTCATGTAAAGTTATGTCCAGAATGTTAGTCGAGCATTTAGTGTAATCGATTAATATTAAGGAAAGAAAAATGGAAGATTTGGTTAGGATTCCATGTTGAATTTGCTTCGTTGAAAATGGAAGCCCCACTTGTGTCACAAAGAGATAAAAGATAAATTATTTAATGCTTGTCTCTTTTGAAAATCTTTGCCTGGCCGAATCATTTAGCACAAGGAGTCAACATGTCTAGTTGACACAGAAACGGGAAGGAAAGATGTCTTGGCTGATTTTGATAACAGGTAACTGTACTATTTTGCTTTCGTTATCAGCTACTTTTCACACGCCTAAATTCGGCTCTGATCGAGATATTTCTCGCGCTTAAATGTTTGTGAAATTAAGTATCATTACTCCAATCGACTTCTTCTGGAAACTCGCCTTCCTAGCCAAATGTTCTTTCGGTAAGATAGCCTGTTTGTAACACTTCACATTCATAATGCTTATCTTCGTTTCTCTTTCCTTTTGATCTTACTTTAAAAGTACATATGATTGAAACAAGAAATCTAATTTCTTCAAAAGACGTGTCAATACACAGTGAATCAAGTTACATTAAAAACTTTGCTTCGGTTTCGCAACACTCACATAAGTGTCAGCAAATGCAGAACATGTTACGAACTTCAGGTCGCGGTCAATCAGGCATGTTTATATTGTATTCTGGAAAAAGTTTTACTTAATCTGTAATGGCTTTTCACAAAAACGAGAGGATAAAGATTATTATTGTGGCGAGGACCAAGTAATAGATGATGGGATGCGTGATTCTTCAATTTGTTACAGGATTAGTTCGAAGGAAAAGTTAAGAGTATAATTATGAATTAAAATAAAACACAACGTTACTTATCGAATGACAGACACAAGCACAACTGGATCTTTTTGTAAATAAAGTCGATGTTGATGGTAACCGAGAGATCCATACTTCCTTTCGCGATTGAAACACATGATAATTGAGGAAATAAAAACAACATATTATTAAAGCAGTTACGGAATCAAACACTCACCTAGATCATTCGTACTACGTAGGTTGCTGTAGCTCACTTGTGAGTTGGTAGAGCTTTTACTTAGCAATCGGAAAGTCCAACAGACAAAGTCACCCATCCTAGTTGAAGGCTTTTCAGAGTGTTCCTCAGTCACAACAGTGAAATGTGTTGTGATTGTTCTTTTAAACTATGATGTGTCAATTTAAACCCAATTTTATTTTGAACAGTTGTACTCCAAAAACAATTAATTAAGATTATTGGCAATACGAGGTTTGACTTCACACTTAGTAAAACAGTTATCCCTCCTATATAGATGGATTTTATTTGTAACACAAATATTCCTAATGTTTTACTAGGGTCTAACATAATCTCCCTGGAAACAATTTTGATTTTTTCGCCGACACTCATAAGGACTTAGAACTCAGTCTTAACATTCTCTCATCGTCAGCTCGGAAAGGGGGAGGTTGTTCGAGGTACAATGTACTGTCTGGTGCAGATTACAGTGTGTTGTCCTTGACGCAAAAATGTGAGGAGAGACTTAAAATTAATAATACATGGATGGCAAATAACTAAGTTAAAAAGAGTAAAAACAAACTCCGTAGTTTCTGCCAGAGATACGGCCTAACAGTTGATGCAAAAGAAAACAAATAGTACTGAATGGATTACTACAGTTTCCGCCAGCTGTCTTCGTATCGACTACAGACTTGCTTTGAAGAATCTTTAAATTATATGAGTGTTTTGTGTTGTAATTCACAATTTTGTTTGGCCAAAAACTTGCCTATAGATATGTGCGTTTTGAATAATTTATAACGAAATGTAGTAACAGTAATAAATGGAATTTACTTTTCTCAACAACCAATTATCTGTAGTGGCCACACACATAAAAAACTACTATCATACGTATTTGTATGATACGAACAGAAGTAGTTGTTTTAAAAAGTGATGCCAATGTCGAGGAAAGAGACTTCATTCTTTGAAACGGACCATGTGCATTTGACCACCCGAAATTGGTTCAGATGTTCTTGAGATGTTTAAGCAAGCCAGAGGACAAGACGTTGCTAAATAAACACATCTTCCACCATGATGAAACCACCACTGACTTGTACACTGGCTTATTCACGCCTTTGGTCCATGCCCTCATGGGGTCATTTCTCAGTGTCGGAGGGTGGGAGTTATTTTCTTATACCACATTTCTGTGACAGTCATTGCACAGAGAGTGATCATTCTTACACCATCATCACATTTTACAGTTGCCTAATCGTCTCTAGTAATATGATCTATCCTTCGTCATGCCGAAACCGACAGGGAAGCACAACCTTCCGCCTGTACTTCAACGTCAAACACCGTCCTCAGCTTAAGTAAAACAAATATTTCTAGAATCTACCATTATCTCTAGGATGGACGACTAATTCCAGAAGCAACACACACAAAGTAGCTAAATATCACCATCACCATAAGAACGTCATTGCAGAAGTTCACATTCTAATAAGAAGACACACATACGCACAGTGGATTAGTGTACACTAGCGACAATAAGCGCCCAGTCCACGAACTTAATGACTTTACCATATTTAGAGAGGTTAGCGCATAATGCACTGATAATTTCAGAGAATTTTAGAGCACGTAGATTTTTTTAAACAGCGCATATATTGGTGGAAGTTGTTTGTGAATATCGTCATGCCTTGCTGAATGCCTTTAGGGTTTTACCAAGTTTTTCCTCAGTCAAAACAGATTAATGCTAGGTTGGTACCTTCAACTTAGACCTTGCTCGAAAATTATTCACATTCTTTCACCTCTCCTATCTCGGCCTGAGTCTTAGATGCTTGAGTTATAAGAAACCAAACCAATATTAAAACACATAAATAGAAGCAAGTAAAAAATGAAAACAGATGATGCTAACATCCACCACTTTGTTCAATACACAAATCCACACGACAACACATGTTTCTATTCAGTTTGAGCAAAGTTTGACTAGGTACATTATGCACGCCTCTTATGATGTTCTGCAGAATTTCATGCTATTTAGATTGTTGTTGTGTACTTTGCCCTTAGGTGGCGCATAGGATAATCGAGTTAGTGGAAGCAAATCTGATGAACGAGGTAGCTAGTAGTTTGTAGAAATTAACAAATTTTCGAAGAACTTCCCTGAGCATCGTCATTTTTCGTTTCTACATTGCCCAGTTGTGCTTCTTGTTGAAACCAACAGAGACGTTCGTCTTTCCCTATCGAAATACGATCAAGGGAAGCTGAATATATTGTAGAAAGTATATTATCAACACGTACAGTCGACGTCGACTTCGTAGCCGTTTAGGTTAGGGCACTAAGCCACAGGCTTGAAGGTTCCCGGCTCCGATCCCGGCTGTGTCATGGATGATTGTGATTGTGGATTTTATATAGACCGTGACGGATAATCGTGGCGGTTCGATGTCAAATGTTAATAGAATGGCTGATTCAAAGTAAAGTTTACCAAAGTTTTACGTTCGATCAGCTACTTCTAGGCCCTTTGTAATGTTGTCCGTTTCGGGAAACCTTTTTAGTCAATTATAAACTGTTGTTTCTTCTTGGTGCACGAACATCGGAATAATTTCTAATTGAAGCTCTTAATGGAATGTTTATAACACTACACAATTCCATTCCTGTGTGAGACTGATGGTGCACTGACTATGAATTTTACCCATCTCCTGCTCATTACGTCTGCTGTCCCGCACCGTAAAATGCATGCATCCTTCGTCAAAATTGCACTTATTCTAAGGAACGAAACTAAACTATTCTCTAGTGTTAGCGTACATGGAGCATTGGGACTTTAAAATCGTACTGTATGACTTGTAGCTTCAATAAGTTGACATATTCATTTCGGCTTAGTTAAGTAAATAAAGTTATGAAGGACTAGCACCGCTCCTTCGAGCAGAAATTTTAAGCTGATGGAATTTACGTTAAGATGAAGAATAGGCGTGTGTGTGTATGAGCGAGCGAGTGAGAGAGGGAGAGAGAGGGGGGGGGCGGATGCAGGAATGGAAGAGAGAAATATATAGAGAAACTGTGCCTGTCACTATATTATAATTATATCTCAACGTGTGTGTAAGATTTCCGCCGAACCAGAGGCTGGTTGGAGAACGAAGAAGATAAATCAAGCCCGAGCTCGACCAAGAACTGCGTTGCGTTTTGTTGGTAAAATATAATCGCGTATGATAAAGCATTCTATAAACTTTTGTGTGTAACAATTGTAATCATAAGCTAGCAAGAAATTAATTCTCTCTGAAAGTAAGAAAATACTTTATAATGGAGTCTAGGTTCAAAATAATAAATATACTCATGATATCCCAAATAAATGACCTCAAAAAAGGAATTGATTTTTTGCAATTATTCATTGCGAGTGTTTGTTATGTTTTTTTTACATGTCTACTACCCCTATTGCTATTCGAAATGTTTTAGATATGACCTCTGCTTAGGCAACCACAGCAGAGGTGATTTATGTTTTGGGAGTTTTGTTCAGGAAATTCATTATATAAACTGTTTGAAGAAGCAGTCATTCGTTACCAGTGCATTATACGGGCTATTTACCAACATTTAGCGACGGGGGTGAAATAAAGCGAGAATGTCCATGCACACATTTACGCACACAAACAGAGAAGCAAACACACAAATGCAAACATATATTTATACATGTGTATGGACGAAGATACGCTCTCTCTCTCTCTTTCTCCCTCTCTCTCTTAGGACGAAAATCATACATGTAGACACAAACAATATCCTAGACAGAAACAAAATAGTATACCGGTAAACATTGTTTGCAAAGGACAAACACATAACGTTGTGACCACTTATGAATGAGGACTATCCTATGTGCAATCACACTGTGGATGTTTATCACTATTATTTTATCGTTAGTAAAAATCCCAAACCTTCCATTAAATTACTACTGCATAGTGTTACTTCGAATTTCTCTATAAAGGGTATTTTAGGCAATATTACTTTGTAGTATTTTCTATGTTTATAATGATTCATATTTATTTCAGTATTTACTACGCTAACTAACTAACTAACTCTATGGCTTATGGAACTCGCAAGTTCATCGCCGCAGTAACAAACGTTCGCCATTGGATTCTATCCTGGGCAGTATCAAGCCAGTTTTCATCACGAACACCTACTTCTCGAAGATCTCTTCTAATATTGTCCTCCCAACGACGTCTCGGTCTTCCCAATGGCCTCTTTCCATCGGGCCTTCCAACCAGGATAGA
>JAGDQP010030595.1:0-16344 GCA_022664845.1 Lepisma saccharinum | reverse complement strand
ATAGCAGCCATATGATAGGAGCTCACAATACGTGTTGTTGCCAAACAAACATAGTGTCGCTCAACTTTCAAGTAGCGCCGCGTTAGCAGCGCCAATCCTGACTCTAGTTGAGGTTTTATAACTCTATTGGTACACCGGAAGCCGTAGGTGTCACAGCTGTCAGTGTTCTTAACAAAATTAAAAAATCTATATTGGGTCATTCCATAGAAGTTCGGCAAGTGGTGGTCGTTCGACATTTTTTTTATTTTCTTCAGATTTGGTACATTGAATGACATATACAAGTGAAGCTGAAAAAAACTTTTTGAAATTTATTAATGCTCATAGCTCAGCATAAACATTGTGTTCAAAAATAAGGTTCCGCAAAATTTTGTTGAATACAGCGAATCATAAAGTTACACATATTTTACAAACCAATTGAAATATAGATACCTCAGAGAATATTTAAAGCTATGCTTTTAAGTTCTAGCCTCAAGAAGTCTATGGTACAGCGTGGTTTAAACATTTGTAAAATAAAAGGGAAATTTTCATTTTTAGACTTTTTTTTTCCTGATTGAATGGAAAGAAATAACAAGTCGTTTACTTTGTTATTATTATCTACTATTGTCACTGTAATGACAGAAGAAAATAACTGTTTGTGTCCATCCATATTCTTTATATTTGGTTTTCAATTTCATAAAGAAAACTCAAACTTGTCGAAATTCGAGAGAGTGTAAGTCAAAATGTGGAGGGAATACATGAACAAAATTTGCCAGAGGAGTTGCTTTGTTTATGTTCTAGAACCCCTGAAAGTTTGATATTATTTTTCAAACTCCTCCATGAAATACAGCTCCTTGAAAAGCTATAGTCGTGTATTAATGAGAAATGAGGCCATTGTTAACAACGTTCTATTTTATCAGCGTAAGCATTTAAATTATGTAACTTGAGCACAAATAGAATATGTTTTACGTTCTTTGTTGGTGTACAGATCTACTTTAGCTTGACTCAAGATGATGCTTAAGGAAAAACTCTGATAAAGAAACACCCATCTCCGATATGTTGTTATGAACTCTTCCTGAGTAACATTGTTTTAGTTATGTACGCAGCCATGATATGCAAACAAATGCAGCATATCTCGTTAGGCTTAACATAATACATAGTACTACTTTTTTAAAGAATCAAACATTTTCTGAAGAAAACAAAGACATAAGTAAAGGAAAGTAGTTTTGATAACACAGGTCTAGATTTTACAATTTTTAAATACTGTTTTCCTCACAATAAGCGTCTTAGAATCAATTTTCTGTATAGGTTTGAAGGGTTCAATAAGTTTTAGTCTATGACATAGAGGCTTAGCATACAAGTATGCCAAAATAATTCAGAAAGCTAAGATTGTTTGGACAACGCTAAAGCTCTCCCGCCTCACAACTTAAGATTAACCGGTTTACCCAACATGTTCTCTCAGTATTGTGTGAGTTTTCTGTGGTAATGTTCCATTTTATTTTTTATGTATGTGTTTATAATGAATTAGACAATACCAATTACCACCGGCCGGTAAGGAGCAGTGTTATTTTATTCTTGATTTCTCAGGAAGGAAGATCTCCGAAATGTACAGCAATGTTGTAATGAAAGAAATGAATTTTGTTTTCGAAGATTTGTCTTCGTTTTGCTTCCTGCTTCAACTCTTCATGTGATGAGTGACGGGAGTTACGATCGATCGTCCTCACCTCATGCATCGATGGACCATTAATGAACACTTTACACCACTTTCTTATAAAGATATGCCTATGGTTCATTAGAGAATCACTGTACAACTGCTTTCGTTGACGACGAATTTCCTCAGATCTCAGTTTCTTGGTATTAGAGAATCGTATAACGCTGCTCTTTAACGGGTGACAAAAAATTATTTCATTTAGTTCATTCTATAAACAGCAACGAAATATGTTGAGGTGAATTTCTACATACTCTGTTATATGATACGCGAGATGAAAATTCTTATTTTTGATTCTTCGAAGAAAGTATATAATAAATTCACCTTTAATAACTAAGTGAATATTTTAAATTCTTTTCTTTAGGAAAATATGTATCAGCCATTAGTTACACAATACACCAAAATAATTCAACAGCGGGTTTGAAAATCAATCTTGTACAGGTAAAAAGGTAAATATATTCTAAGTGTATGTTCTTTCTTGGTAGTACTTGTACTTTGAACTTGGGGAAAAGTTACTTTTTCGGTATCTCTCCTTGAAACGTTAACATCAAAATGTTTCTTTTAATGATTTTCATTCCATGTTGTATAGCGATCACCTAAAATCTACTAAAGATTTAAAATTTAGTGGACTTGTAAAGTTCAAATAGATAACTAAAGTCATATCTAATATTAAAATTAAATTAGAAAGACAACATTACTTGCCTTCCATAGATACCCTATTAACAAAATTTGAACGAGATTATGAGGAGATAGGTCAATCAATTTCTACTACTTAAAAGCGCTTCTCGAGTCATCACGCATAACTAAATATTTCAACATTTGGAGATAAAATACACCAAAGGTAAATGAAGGTCCCTTCGTAGTACGTAGGTAATCAACACCACTCCCTCTAGACTACTCTTTGGGACATGCTTTAAGGAATATTATGGCGCTTCGAAGTATTCATAAATCATAAAGCGTTACTTTTTGTTATCAGATTGTCACTAACTGTTGGTGTTATTTGGAGTCCTTACGATACGCCACTATGTATGACCAGGGTCATTCTCAGTTAAAATGTTGTAAGATTACTGTACGTAGTACTCTTCTTCTAATACAATCAAGTTGCACTATCGTAGAGCTACTACAAGAGCGATAAACTACAAAGCTCTCCACGGAATTAGTTACTTCTTCATGAAAAGATGTTCCTTAATTCTCCCCCTGTGCGTAAGTCATAATGTTACTTCGCATTCTTCCTAAGGCTGTCCAAGAACGCACGCTGCAGGTAAAGTTCACATTCGTGGTTAGAAGTCCCATTGTCGATTTAAACCGTAGATAAAAGCGCTGTACAGAGGAAACTTCTAGACATTCTAGACCTTGCTCCACACTATATCTGTGTTTTCTGTTGAATTTTCTAGGATTAGCCATGGGAAATGGTTTCAGTGATCCTATCAGTATGGTTAAGTACAGTGCATTTTTGTATCAGCTAGGACTTGTGGATGGAAATACTAGAGACGAAATGTCCGCCATGGAACAAAGAATTAGAGACAACATTGCCAATAAACAGTGGCAGGGTGCTCGAATTGTAAGTGTTCCATAACTGGAAATTTAGATAACAACCTATTTTCAGATAAAGATAATCATCTTCAACGTTAGCTTCTAAACGTGATATGGTCTAAAGTAATCACAATTTAATTTCTTTATGTGGTAAACAGTTAGCTAGTCTAAAGCTGAAAACTAAGGAATGACGTCCCACTGCAAGTGATGTTTCCGAAACAGGGATAAGAAGACAGAAACAGATGATGGTCTTGTTGTAAGTGTATTATCTGGGCATTTTTGTGGTGACACTAAGAAAGAAATTGTCTTCGGTGGGACACGAAAATCCGCATAAAACTTCCACAGTGCATCGATGATGTGTTCAAATGAACACAACTGTAGTACTACGTTTCGGAGTCTACTGGAACACGAGTTATAGGACTTCAAAGGTTTCGAAATTTTGTTCTGAACGCAGTCAACACTTCATATATATGTATTGAAGTTTTGCATTTTCCATAACTTTTATATGAAAGATAACGCTGAAGATAATTTAAATGTTAGATTAACGTTATTGATGAAGTTGAGGAATTAATTAATTGCTGTGATCTCTGCGAAATGTAAATATTACATAAACACAGGGCTATAACAGCTACAACAACAGCACTATATATAGTGCTACAACTTTTCGAATATTCGAACTACAAATTCTTCGTTTTACCAGAAACTAATGTAAATTATTCCAATTTCGTTATTTTCAACCGTACATTATTATATACTCGAGCTTTGAAAAATGCGAATAAAGTTGTTAGTATTAGACTTGCAACTAGATGATAGATTAAATTGAGTTAGCTTCAATTCTCTTTTATGGGTTATAGCGGTAATTCTTGATGTCGCTGGTCTGAGGGATAGCATCCATTGGCGATATCTCTTCTGTCAGTAATGGTGGGAAGTTAGCGAGCCGGGTTTTAGTTATAGTACTAGTCAACACTCGTTTCGTGAAATTGATAGAAATTCTGGAAATTTTCTGGCACGATGTTTGGCAGCGGGGAATCGAATCCACGTACCTGCTCTTTCCAACAATGTTAATCTGAAATACGCAGCACTAATGAATTCATCACAGGGATGCATTCGGTGCTACTGGATCACTAAACATGAGATAGCACGTATAAATTTATCACAGTAGTGTTTTCAGGAGTTCTTTTATACTAACGATGGCAGTTAAAGCGCTCATAACATTAAATAGTATAAAAAATTACCTCACCTACCAAGTTTCACTTTATAATATTTGAGAGTTCCAAATGCAATTTCTCGCCAAGTGTTCAAAGAAACTAATGAATGATCACATGCTTTTGTAAATAGATACTAAAGACCAGTGACATGCTGAGTCACTTGACCCATGTGACTTGTCATTTAAGAAAATTTCACTTTTGTCACTAGACCCCAAGAAAATGGGACAGCATGCAATGCTTGACCGCGATGGCGCATTCCACCTGAAATTAAAAGGGGTGTGTGTTGAGATTCTTCCTGGAAATCAGTTGGATATTAACGGGATGGGAAGTTTCCTTTGGGTCACCCTGTATTTATATAATATTCGCATTTGGCAGAGATCAGAACAATTAATTCTTCAAGTTCATCAATAACTTTAATTTAACGTTAAAATTATCTTCAGCGCAAACTTTTATATAAAAGTGAATCCGAAATACAAAATTTCAATACATATATATGAATTGTTGCCTGCTCTTCAGGCGTTCAGAACAAAAGTTCGGAAACGTTGAAGTCCTATAACTCGTGTTCCAGTAAACTCCGAAACGTAGTACTACAGGAGTGTTTATTTGAACACATCATCAATGCACTGTGGAAATTTCATGCTGATTTTCGCGTCCCACTGGACATACTTTCCTTGTAAGAGAGAATTCGGTCATGATGACCAACAGTAAGATTCGAACTTTCGTGGTCTCCCAGTACTCATCCGTAATCCGCAGTCTTAACCATCTTTGGAGCTGGGTCAGCTTGATTATCATGTGTTCCTAAAGCGGTATGTCTTCCAAGACAAGTTGAGCCCTCTCCATTCATCCAAGATACTAGAATGCGGATTACAAGAACAATCCAGAGGTACGATAAAATAAACTTCCAAATGATTCAGACGAAGACCGCACTAATCTTGGAGATGGCATCGCCCCAAGATGAGGAAAGATTGATGAATCATCCCGATAGGAAGAATAGATTTGATATGTCAAATAGAAGCGAAAAGAAGAATCCTATGATGATCGTGTACGGCATCCCAACGGAGATGAAAGAGGCAGAAGTAATCGAGGAACTTCTAGTAAGGAATCTACAGGGCATTACGGAGGAGCAAAGACAACTGGTTAAAACCAGATTCAGAACAGGACGAAGAAATAAGGACCGTTATCATCTGGCCATCGAGGTTACGAAACAGATACGGCAGATCCTGCTACAGAATCCAAACGTTTACATCGAATCCGAGGTGACAAACGTTAAATATAACATTGTAGTTACGCAATGTCTGAAATCTTTCGACTATGGGCTGATAGCTAACTACTGTAAAAATGAAGCAAGATGTGGATTATGCGGGGAAAAAGATCACAAGAAGAATGAATGCAAAGAAAAGGATAAAAAGATATGTGTACCATGCCATCGAAGGGGTAAGAAGTGCGGGAAAAAACAGCAAGATTGCCCTCAGTACAAGTTAAGCTTGCAGAGAACAATAATCAGGTTGAAGTCGAGACTCCTAAAATAAAAAAGAAACTTAGTATAGATTATTGGAATATAACAAAATTAAAAAATAGAATTTATAAACAATTGTATATCTGTTATACTAAACAAACGGAAAACTACCTCTCAATAAAATTTGGCTATATAAATTTTGAAGAAAGTAACCAAATTATTATCCACTACATAAATCCGGAACTCAGAACATTCCCTAGGGGATTTGCCCAATTGGTAGCCCTTACACATGATCAATTTAATGTGGATGAAATGGAGAAGGAAAAAATAGAGGTCTGTGAAGACCAAAATCTTGAAGTATATTTGTCAATAAATAGGTATGTATGGGCATTCATGCATATTAAATCAACAAGTCAGAACTTAGTAAGTGACTTGGATTTGACGCTTGAGCTGCTGTCGGCTCTGCGCAGAGACACTAAGAACTAAATTACGATTCCGGCGATTGGAATGGGATTACGGAAAGCGGATCCATACACGGTTCTAAAGAAAATAAAGGAATGGGAAAATAGAATCAACAACATTGTTTTCGAAATGATAGTCAACGACCAGATACTCTTTAGACCATTTCAACAGCACTAGAAGACGAAGAGGAATAAAAGGACACAGAAGGAAATATAACTATGGATCTGACAAACCGAATAAAGGACGAAAAAAGAAAGGATACAGAAACCGAAGCGATAGAGAAAGAGAGAATAGAAGAAAGTACAACTCATAGGAAGAAGAGGAAATCTTGGATTCCAAGCTTATATAGGAAATAAAGGACTGAAAAGTACCAAATCGGTGGAGGACATGGAACAGGAAACGGACTTGGAGACAAGGGAAGACACGAGAGACGAGAGACCAGTGGGTGAAGGGATAGAAAAAGAAGACACAGACAAACCAGACTTTAATCCGAATAAATTTTATGAGGAATTAAACCTAAACTACAACCTATCAAAATTGGAAGAACCGCAGATGCTGACGGCGGCCCTTAGAGTGGTGGTGAGGCACATCCCCCAGCTCGGGAAATCTATAACGTTTTCGATAATAGAGGTGGTTGGTAAAAAGAACCAAGAGCAAATGGTATAACTACTGACCCCCAGGATCTGCTATCACTAATAGACAAGGTATTCGAGAGAAGGGAGGAACCCTTTCAAATAATGTATACAGGCAATTTGTTATGGCGTATGGAGGAATAACTTTGAAGAGCTAATCGAACAACATAATTTAAAAGTCATCAATAAGCAGGGACAGCCACCAACCTTTAGGGGCAAAGCTTAAATGATCTAATATCGACGTAACGTTAACAAAGGGGTATATTTGTAATAGTATATTTGAATGGATTGTTGATGCACATGCAACTACTAGCGTCCACGGCGCCGTCCGCTTTATAATAGATCTCGAAAGGAATCAAACCAATAATGAACAACTAGATCTAAATAACAACTTTAACTATAATGTAAACAAATTAAATAATAAGAATTTGAAGAAAGTTTGTTGCTTCCACAGATAGAACCAGATTACAATCTAACAGACTTAACAAGGAAGCTAGAAGAAGCCATAAGATATGTCATCAAAAAATCAACTCCAATAATAAAAAAAACATCATCAACAACAGGAAACCATTCTGGACAAAGAGCTTGGATAATCTTAAAAGAAAACTCAAGGCTAGCAGGAAAAGTTACAGGGCGACAGGCGACCACATTCTGAGAACAAGAAGATTGCAGAACTGCAGGAGAAAATTAAGCAACAATTCGAGAAGAAACTCAAGGAAACTTTGAAGAAAACATGGAATACATTTATGGAAAGCAACCTCAACCAGCATGTCTGGGTGATGCCACACAAAATCATAATGTTTAAATTAAAGGTTAAAAGCTCATTAATCACACTGAAGGATTACTGAGGCCAACACACCACAAATTGGAGAAGTGTACTACTATACAAGAATAGTTTTCCTGATTACTGCATCCATGACGCCAACCTAGGGGAATAAAAAAACGAGGGAGAATGCAAATACTCCTCTACACTGCGAGGCGGAAGATCCGGAGGAGCTAAATGTTACGAACGAACAAATTGTAGAAATATTGAAAAATCTTAAACCAAAAAAAGGCTCCAGGTCCAGACCATGTAAAAAATGAAATATTTGAAATCAATTCAGACATATGGATTCCATATCTAACCACGCTATTCAAAGAACGTATAAGCCAAGAGATGTTTCCTGACCCGTGGAATGAAACTAATTTAATAATATTACTTAAAGGAGAGGACAAAGATAAACAGAATCCCAAGTCATATAAACCGATTTATTTGCTCTTAGCAAAATGTTCGAGAAAATACTAGCAACGAAAATAAATGAGAAAAGAAAAGAACTAGTAAATTGCAGATTGCAGTTCGGATTTCGTCTAAGAAAATCTACGGAGGACGCGATTTACGAGTTGTGCAATAACATCTACATGTTAAAAAGTGGCAACTGTAAATATGTAATTGGAATATTCTTCGACGTCATGGGAGCATTCGATAACTTATGGTGGCCTGCAATATTAGAGGAATTAAAGAAAATCAAATTACATAGTAAATTCAGAAAAGTCGTTGAGAACTACTTTGTAAATAGAATAATAAAGGTAGAAACAGCGGACGGCGTCGTGGTTGTATGCAAGGTTCGGTGTTGGGTCCGGTATTCTGGGACTTAGCATTCCAGCAGTGTCTGGAAGTGCTGGATGGTATGTGCCAAGTTAAAAGAGTTGTGGGATATACCGATGACCTGGGGGTCGTGATCAGGGTAGCAGTCACCTGGAGTTGCAAATCAAGACAAACGAAGTGACTAATAGAATGACATCGTGGTGTAAAGAAAATGAATTAACAATATCATCAGATAAGACAAAATACGTACTATTTAAGGGAAATCTATATTTCAATAGAGGTCCAATTATCTAAGTGAATAATAAGACAATAAAAAGAGAAAGGCATAAAATATTAAATTTTAGACAACATAAAACCCTAATTAAGAACAAAGCCATAAAAATCTCACACAAATTGGTAAGAATCGCAACAAACGAGTTAAAAATTCCAATTAAAATAATAACTTACCACGATGTCATTATAAGATCTATTGTAGGATATGTAGCCAGCGTTTGGAGCCACAGATTAGATGACATCCGACAAAGCCAAATAATAGATAGGTCCCAAAGACAGCTGCTTTTGCGCCTACCAGGAGCCTACAGAACAACATCAGTAGAGGCCCTCCAGGTTGCTATGGCTGTCCCATCTATGCATCTTCAAGTAAAAAGATGGGCACAACGTACTTGGTAAAAAGAGGCAACCAGGAGAAAGTTACTGGAATATTATATAGACCAGTAGAAAACAAAGCGGACATTGATACCATCATAACAAGCGCGTGGCAGGAGCTCTGGGACGAGTCGGAGAAGAGCAGGAGTCTGTTCGGCTTTTTCCAGGATATCAGGGAAGGACTGGATATGGAGCTAAAGATTACTGGTGAACTGCTGCATTTTCTAACTGGTCACATCCCCTTTCGTCAATAATTACATCTAATGCATATAATGGAAGACAACATGTGCCATGTATGCAGGACGGTAGCGACGCCAGAGCACGTAATACTGTATTGCAGAGAAACAGAAAATATACCTAGGAAAGAAAGAGAGCTCCTTTGGGAGACGCCCGTGACGGAGGTTCTGCGAACACCGGAACTGGTGACGGTTCTCAGGGAACTAACAAATTCTCGAATTTCCATAAGAAAAAAGATCCTAAATGGCGTAGATCGCCCTGCGCGACAAGGAAGATAGAGACAGAAGATGCGAACGTGGCACAATAGCCCGGGCAACCGCGATCGTGCGTCCGCGTGCAACCGAGCCAACCGCGTCAACAATGAAGAAAACAATTTATACCAAAAACAATGAGAAACTAATATTGAATAAAGACACACTCTTGTGTACAAGTATAGCCGCTGGAACCCAGTGGCAAGAGAGCGCCTTGGGGCGGAACCCCATCTCAAGAGACGCTTATTGTGTGTGAATGTGATACGTAAGCGTGGTGGAAGAAGATCTGGAAGTAAATCAAAATAATAATCATTTTAAACGCAATTTTTTTTGGAAACCAGAAAAGAAGCGATATATGGGGAACTGGTTAAGGAATAAGTGTGTGTGAAGTGAGAAGTATAAAGTGCTTATAAGAAGAGAAATGGGAAGGCCAAGAAGAAGAAATCTCAAAAGAGTTGAACTTAGAATAAAGAGTGCTGAGTGATAATCCCTATTCAACGTAAACAACAACCCCTCCAATTTCTATAGAAGAAGAAGACTACTGCTATGAGATGAAGAAATACAATATCCAATAAGAAGGAGATGGATGCAAAAATATGGAAACGAGGGCGACAAAAACTTTGTGGGATACTCAACCCAACCCACTCGCACCCACTCTAAGAAGAAGAGGCCATAAGAAGAAGAAATCAACGAAGTCTATGTTTGTGTTGTCCTGTTATGTCCTGTGACGTCTTTTATGTGTTATAATTGTATGTGTTTATAATAAAATTAGGATATAGCAGGTAGGTACCCCGCAGGCATAAGTTCCAAAATCTAGGAACTTAGATCAGAAGAACATTCCGGATGCCTGGTCAAAAGTCCGTCCCACATAACACCTGATGTCTAAGACAGACGGAACACAGGAGATTCTTGGAATGTCGGAACTCCGACAATTCAAGAAACTCTAGGGACAAGCCTGCTCGAAGACGGGGAGAACAAAAATGTTCGTGGTGCACGTCCTTGAAAGTGCCCAACTCATCTTGTCCAAAGGATGCAAAGAGGCAGGGGTGGAAAGGTGGGCCCCTTCAATGTCAGTGTCTCCATCCATCCAGATCTTGTGCTTTCTTTGGTACCTGGGTAGAAACATTTAGGTTTTGCAATTTGTGCAAATTAAAACAAACAAGAATACTAACAAAATTATTATTTTTACATAATGTTTTAAGTTATCTTTGTATTCATAAACAACTAAACCAAGCTCAACGATACTTTGACGTGATTTTTCAAATGTAGCGTCTCACGACCAGGAGAGAGAACATATCTGAATGGTGATATCTCGGCTACTAGTGGGTCATTCCATATGATGAATGTGGCATTCGAATAAATTTATGCCAATTTATTTATATTTTCCATTTAGTTCAGATACAATATTAAGTCAAGTAATTTAGTATTTTCTAAAATTTTACCAACAGAAATGCAATTCCTGTAATTATCGTAGACTATCCATCGAATTGTATATAATAATAATAATAATTTGTGCTTCCGTAATTTCACAAATAATAATATATACGCATGCAATATCAATCAGATATAGTTACATAATTATTCCAAACATAGTACAAAGCATAGATGCATGTTATTATAAAGTCCAGCGTGCATGAGACACAATGACTTGAATATATAAATTTTAGAATGTAAAGTCGCCATCTTGAAAAATATTTTCTGATTTTAATTTTTTGTTATAAATTGTTACGGTATGGTTTTTATTATTATCGGATCAACAAATTTTGTCTAACTGAGATTATAAGTTTGGGTGACCAGTACGATCCCATGTCTCTCATGACGTAACAATTACGCCTGATTTCTTGCCGTTGTATGGATAAAGATTTTAAGCTAAGGTTTTTAATGTTGTTGAATCCGGTACGGTATCAATATGAATAATACGAGACAAAGCCTAAAACATATTAATAGCTAACAGTATTGATTAATTTATTATTATTATTACGTTCTTGCGAAAGTAAATCTTATTTTAATTAAATTATCTTTTCTTTATAGGAAATGTTTGGTGTTCTGAATTTATTTGAACAAGTAACAGATAACATTCTGGTCTACAATTATTTGAAGGTGTACACAGATCCTGAAAGTGAATATTACTTATACGTTGTAAAGGATGAAGTGCGAAAAGCCCTACATGCTGGTAACCAACACTACTCCAATCGCAGTTATGTTGTTTATGATATGATACGTGATGACCTTATGCAGTCAGTAAAACCTTGGGTGGAAATCTTGTTAGATAACTATCGTGTAATGTATTACAATGGCCAACTCGATGTTATGGTTGGCTACGTTCTGTCAGAGAACTACTTCCAGACTTTGAACTTCAGTGCTGCAGACGAGTATCGAAGCGCTAGGCGTTCTCTTTGGTACGTGGGGAATGATTTAGCAGGATATGTGAAGACTGCAGGAAACTTTACAGAGGTTCTTGTTCGTAATGCTGGTCACAATGTTCCTGCAGATCAACCTGTCTGGGCACTCGATCTCATCAGTAAATTTATTGCTAACAAATCAATTGCTTCCAAGAGTGCTCCAAAACTATCAACTAAAGAGTCTTTATTTAATCGTTTATAACTAATGTGCTGTTTTTAACGAGAGAGTCTGATTAATATAATCCTTGAAAGTCCTTCTTTACTATAATTGCGGGAAGTGCGTAAGTACAGTTCGTAAAACTAATTAATGTGGTTCAACCTTTTCCTTGTTTTTCGAGCTTTGTTGTAATATCTTGAATATTCGCCCGAAAGCGAAAGTATTTGTTTGTTCTGCTAACAAATCCGGTGCTTACAAAAAAATTTCGTACATAATGGATTTAGTTGTCATAATTTTGAGCTAAGTGGTTAAATCATAATTATTAACTAATTAGAATTTGATTTAATGGTTTTATCACTTTTATGTAATGTATACTAGCTGATACTTCACTGATGATTTCATTGTCGTATCTTATGGTCTGTTAATGCTTTGTATTAATCCAATTGTGGTCATGATTGCTATGAGAGGACGATGAGACAATCTATCAGACATTGTCATCGCACTGACCAGTTTTGGATTGTTTCCTCTTTTTAACAAATCTTGTTGATTTATCATTGTTCGTTTCTCGTTTGTTAGTATTTTTTAAAAACTTTAAAAAACTTAGCTAAATATTCTTCTACTCACAAGAATGTAGTTAAAATTATTTGAAGCAACACCATTTTTAAAAGTTAGTTTCAGGTCTAGTAGAAGTAAACTCTTCATATTAAGAAATATTTTATTAGATATTATATTTTCTTGAAGCAAGTAAATAACTGAAATGTTGTAATCACGTACACGAACAGTTAATTCAAGCCATTCAACATTAGTTCCTTTTTGTCCTCTTTCATTTTTAAAATCGTATATTCTAAAGCAACGTTAAACAGCAGTGGTGATAAGGCATCACCAGGTTTCAATCCGTTACGAATCATGAAACTATCTGACATATTATAACCTACTCATACTCTGCTTATGAGGTTGCTAAGACACATCCTCAAAAGTTGAACAACTTTCTTCGGAAATCCAAATTGTACCAGGATATTGTATAACATTTCCCTTTCGATACAATCATAAGCCTTCTTAAAATCAATGAATAGCTGGTGAACAGTCCCATTGCATTACCTTTTCTTCTCTAAGAGTTGTCTCAAGGCATAAATTTGACCCAAAGTCGATCTGTTTCTTCTAAATCCACATTGGTGATCTCCAATTATTTCATCTACGTGTACACTTAAACGAGTTAGGAGTATATTACTCAATACTTTGTACCTTGTTGGGAGTTACGATATTCCGCGGAAATAATTAGTCCGATTTATCGCCTATTTTGTAAATCGGAACTATTATTGAGGTTTCCCATTCCTTTGGAAGTTCCTCCTTTCTCCATATAGCGTTTATCAATTTATACAGTTTCTTGAATAGTGCCGTTCCTCCCGCTTTAATTAATTCGGCTGAAATATTGTCTATCCCGGCGATTTGAAAAATTTTAAGTTTCTTTATAGACATTTAGACCTCTATCTCGCTAGGTTCGGGTATCCACGGTTCTGCGATATAGATTTCAAATTCCTATGTTTATTCTCCGTTGCGTACATTAAGAAATTTGTCGAAATAGCTTTTCCGCAGATCAATAATTTTAGTAGGATCTGCCTGCAAATCTCAGCATTCATTTCTAATCATGTTTAACCTCGACTGGTAACCTTTTCTGAACGAGTTTACCCCTTTTTTCAGATTCTGTATGTTATTTGTCTTCCATTCTTCCCCTATTTCCTGAATCTTCTGGGTCAGATATTTTCGCTTTTTGTTTCAGAACCCGCGTGTCGTATTGCGTCTCGCGTTACTGTAGTGGCTGGTATTTCGCTTCGCCTTTATTACTTAACCATCGCTATCTTGCTTGCTTTCGTTCTACATGAAGCTTAACGCATTTTTCATCAAACCAATGTTTGTTTTTCTGTTGTTTCTTCTCGCCTACACGTTGCTTCGCAGCACCCTTTACTGCGTTACAAATTGCTCCCACATCTTACTTACATCAATTTCACTATTAATTTTATTTTCATTACTATTCGAGTCGGCTATGATTTCGAATCTATTTGAGATTTTTAGTTTTTAGTCTGCTTTTACGCTTGGATTATCTAATTGTTTAACTTCGAATTTAAGTTGTTTAGATCCTTTGCTTCCTCTGTTCGCGATGCATCTTTTCACTCACTTTTGTGATCACTAACTGATGGTCGGTGCCACCTTCCGCTCCTCTGTAAGACCTAACGTCCATTATGTTGGTGTCTTCGTCTACCCACTAATACGTGATCGATCGGGTTGAGCATTTTGTGATCCGGAGATACCCATATGTATACGTGTATGTATTTGTGCTTTTTAGTAGCAGGTATTTCGAGATCGCGAAAGTTATCAGTTCTTCTCCACTGTTGTTGGTATTCTCGTGAAGGCTGTATTTGCCTGTGGTAGGTCTATATTTTTCCTCTCTCTCTACCTCAGCGTTGAAATCACCAAACACAATTTTCGGATAATACTTCGGTAATCGGTTAAACAACCTTTCTAGCTCCTTGTAAAATGTATCTTTGTCGTTACCATTAGCCTGCTCGGTCGGAGCATAGTCATTTATTAATACCGTATGGCGCTATCGGCTACGTATCGTAACGAACGATGGTCTTTTGTTTTCGAACTCTATATTCTGAACCGCCGGAAGGATATTGTTCCTAATAAGGAATCCTGTTCCGAAATTATGAGACTGTGTTTTTTTCCCCTAGTAGAAAGTGTATTTGCTCTGCGGAATGCTATCCTGACCATTCCTCCGGACTTCCTGTATCGCTAGTATGTCTAACTCGTACTTTTCAGTCTAGCGTATCGCCACCTGAAGAGCGCACGTTTGGTACAACGTTCGTACGTTCCACGTTCGTATTTTAAGGTCTTTCTTACTCCTGTACTTGGAGGCCCCTAAAGCAGTCTCTGCCCAGAGATCCGAATGAGGGGAACCATCTGTTACTATTTCTTGACATGATTTAGCGGTGTGGAGTTGTCAGTTCTACGACTTCGCAGTAAAGGCAGACATTCAAGATGGCGTCCTGTGTCCATCTCTAAGCCTTGCCGATGTCATTCAACTTAAGCCGAAGAGTAGTAATGGTGATGCTGCTTCCCCTCACCATGAAATTATTGTTCGGGGTTACCTTCCACTATCCTTTGTAGATCCCTCTACTAACTGCAAGGCAGCAGTACTGGTTTTGATCCGCACCAGAATATTTCCGTTATTCACCATATCTGGTCGGCATTTCCCTATCCGTGACTTGGAGAGGCGTTTGGTGGGAGACATGTAATTCCAACCCGTTTCTTTTATACGTTGTGGGAATTGTTTTGCAGATACAAATATAATTATTTGTGACTTGACATAAGGCATCTTTGAAACGCCAAATTTAGAATTGTATGCAATGAATTGCACTGTACATTGATTTATACTGATTGAAAGTGCATATCCAAATATATCGAATAAATGTTAATTATCTTTAGAGATATTTGCAGGTTAGAAGACACTTAAAATCGATTTTATATAAAAAAAAAACGCTTTTTTATTACGGAGTTACAATCTCTCAAACAATCTTCTCTATATGAGATATTATTTACGCTTATTTTACAATTATGAGCAGGTATTCCAATTACGCGAGTAATCAACAAGTTACGATACCGAAATTGCAAAACGTCGTTACGAACGTCGTGCAATATAATTTAAAACAAAAGTAAATTTTCCCAAATAGACGAGATTGTACCTATAAGCTGTAACAACCAGTCAAATGCTATTTCGGTTCTGCTACGTGTTATTTAAATATTTTACTATGGCATTTCAATTCAAAGAAAGTAATATGCTGTAACTTTCAAATATAAACTAACCAAAATGTGGAATACCAAATAGTTAAAGACGAAAGAGTAAAACTATATTTTAATAAACAAGGCAAGTTTGAACGTAATCACTGACAAGTACTGCACCATTATACACAATGAACTAATTTCACGAACAAAAGTAAATCATAGAAAAATGGTACTAATTAATAATAGCTCGTATCTAAAAATATTCTATGTTCTTATTACTGTATGGTATTGTCCAATATGAAATTCTAATAA
>JAGDQP010030594.1:0-22510 GCA_022664845.1 Lepisma saccharinum | reverse complement strand
TATATATATATATATATATATATATATATAATGAGAGCATAGCTTTCTATATGAAACTAACTATAGGTAAAACTCGCAAACATATCTAATTTCTTCTCCAATTTTATACAAAAATGACTCTCACCTTCTGAACCGCATCCGATAGGCCTGCGCCTAACAATGCTCTTGTATTATCACAAGACGTTCATTCACCTTTTAATATTATTTTGTAATATTTCTTACATAAGAAGCTTGCACAATGACTTTGCAACTTTTAATAGCTCGTCAGGGGCACCTTTTCTGAAACTTGCGTTAGTATAGTTCTTCTATAACTAACGAGGGAACATTCCCAACTGTTCAGCCGATATTTATATGAAATATTTTTTTTCTCACCAGGTTTTAACCTGTAATGCACGAAAATGACATCCATAGACCTAACCCATTTGAATAGAAATTCTTTTGAAATATCGATTTGTGCCTATTTGTACATTGTAAGCAATAGGTATGAAGACACTTGCTGTGGTAAAACTGCTGCGGGAATATGATCCAACCTTTGGATAATTACAATAGGTGAAGGGCTATATCTGGTGGTGGTATGAGAATCATGGTCGTCATCTTGAATTCGGTTCGAGAATTTTAAATAGGAAGAGGGTCATGTGATATATCATTTTAGGCTAACTTGTTCCCAGAAATTCAAATATGAAAACATTTTACACCTACGTATATTTGTTTAGGAGACATAAATTCTAGAAGTCAGAATTTGGCGTGCTACAACATGCGATCAATTTGTTGTAATTTTGGTGGGCACACAAAACCAGTCGTTTTTGAAATCATCATGCGCACTGGATAACACCGGGTTCAACGGTGGTGCAGGTATGCTGGATTCGTTGCTGGGAATTTTAAAAACGACTGCTTTTGTGAGACCACTAAAACTGCCAACAAATTGAGCACATGATGTAGGACGCCAAATTGTAACTTCTAGAATTACTATCTCCTAAACAAATAAACGTAAGTATAAAATGTCTTCATTTCTGGGGACAAGCTAGCCTAAAATGATATGTCACATGACCCTTTTCCTATTTAAAATTCTCGAGCCGTATCCAAGATGGCGACCATGATTCTCATACCACCACCAGATGTAGCCCTTCACCTATCGTCATTACCCAAAGGTTGAATCATATTCCCGCAGCGGTTTTATCACGGCAAATGTCTTCACACCTATTCCATACAATGTACAAAAATGTCATACAATGTCATTTTCGTGCATTACAGGTTAAAACCTAGTGAGAAAAAAATATTTCATGTAAATATCGGCTGAACAGTTGGGAACGTTCTCTTGTAAGTGTAAAGTGTTGATTTTGTAATTCATGAAAGTTACATTTGATTCGAAAATAGTGGAAAAGGATATATTGTACTCTCACATTTCGTATTAGTTATATAAATTTCAGAGTAATTATAGAAAATCATTAAAATGTTATGTTTCACTTTCAATTTTCAAGCATGTATGGGAAGTATTGGTAGGGGGGACTAGGAAAAATTTAGAGGGGCTAAGCCCCCTTCACCTTGGCTACGGGCCTGTACCGAAATGCAAAGTTTGGTGCGCATACATCGAAGGGCATGGAAGCATTTTTTTTCATATGGGCAACACCGACAACTGCGGGAAGCGTAGCACCTTTCTGATGTCCAAATAAATACACGTGAAATTTGTTGCAAATATTTACAACAGTATTGAAGTTTTTTGAAACATATTTTTTTCATTTTAAATTAGTTGGCAACATTGACAACTAGAGTACTGTTCGATTGTGTCGAATAATGTGCATGCCAAATTTGATGCGGATACGTGAAAATGTGTAGAAACAATTTGAAAACTGACAACTGGACGACCCGGAATACCTCTACGACCGACATGCTTGATGACATATCTAGGCATATATACGAACATTTAATAAATAATCCATATCGGTCCAGTAAAAATGGCTGGGCGAATGGGCAAAGGTTCTGTAGAATTAGTTTGGAAACAAAGCTAGTGAGGGATGTGACTGCCTGATACCGTATTTAGGTAGAAATCATCACCATCATCAGTGTTCTGCTGAAAGCGCCAGGTTCTTGAAGGCAAGCAATGTTCCATTAATTTCATTATCAGTTATAATCATCAATACCGTTATCACTTTACATGAAATAGAATCGTTATATTCATATACTGATTTTGAAGTACGGTGCAGTAATCGAGCCTTAGTCTGTACCTGAATGATTTTTAATACTTCTCCTGTGAGAGTTGGATAAGTTATTTCTGATCCTATCCAAAAAAATACCCAATGAATTTATTTAGTTCTGCTATTATCTTTCTCGCCAAACGAAAGAATTGGGCTATGAAGGAACATTTGTTTAGAATACGTATAACAATTTCCCTTGATATAACGTTTTGAAAACAATTTTGAAATTTCACAAGGTCGTGAACCACAAAACCACACAGTACGATGCCATTCAATGCCTAAGATTTTTATAGAGTCAACCAAATTATTTGAGTATTGATATTATTTTTCTTTTAGTTTATCTATCACGAGTAGTTCGGTTTTACTTTCATTTAACATAATGGCGGAAGTTTGGAAATTTTAGTGTCTCAAATATAGTTTTAACCTCTCTATTTGATGTAATTATGCACAACAACATAGTTTATTACTTTAAGTGTGGCAGTATCTACAGAAATGCCTCGTAACTTTGACTCTACCGTATTAGTTAGAATACTAATATTAATGGGAAAAAGGAAAGAACTCAATATATTTTTCTCCAACACCATCTTGATTTTTATTGATAAATATAACCGTAAATCTGACAAAACGATCAACGATATTATTTTCCAGACATAAAAGAGTTAAATACTTCCGTTAATATTGGAACTATTCGAGTTCTAAACTTTCTTCATTCATAAAATTGATAGCTCGTCAGGACCAGCTACAGAATTTTTGATTAAGGTTTCTAAACCATTTTTAAGTTCTTTATTAGTGAAATCCTGACTTAATTCATTTTGTTGTTCGTTTTGTAATATGTGCTGTGGTAATACGTTAATTTTATCTTTATCTAGAGTACTTTTAGGTTTGCTAAATAGTTGAGAATAATGTTGGCGAATGGCAGAATGAACTTGCTTACCTTTGTATATAGTTTGGTTCTCATCCACGGGCTGATTATTTTATAATGCTTGTATTCTCCTTACTTTTAACTATGACGTTTGGTTCAGTCAACACTTGATTATGATACACTTCTAAAATTTTATAATAATAGTTCATTCTGTTATTACAATTTTATTCTTATTCTTGGCATACATTTTGGTGTGGGAAACTAAAGATGATTTGATCCTCAACCACCAAGTGATTAATGACGTACAATGTTGTTTTTTTTCTATTGCCTGAAATAGTAATCTTGTATTAACATATTCTTCATCGATCAACAGCATTATTAAATTTCCATTGGTAGATTCTATTTAAATGAACCGGGATATTACAATCGATTTTTGCAGTTACAATAGAATGGTCTGAAATTGAGAGTTTTTTACTTAATATCTTTGAAATAATCTTTTAAATTAGTGGATATATAAATTATGTCCAGTAACTTCCAGTATTATAATGATACGTGGGGCATTCCCTAGAAAGTTTGTCTCCAAGTATCAATGAGATTAAAGGTTTGAATCATTTCTTATAGTGCATAAATGTATGAAATGCATCTTCTACATTGCTATTGCAATTTTGTAACAATACAAACATACCATTATAAGTAAAATTATTTCGGTTCACTTTATAATGGTTACCACTGTGTAGATAGGAGCAAACAAGTATATATTATTACATTTAACATAGTTTATGAGAGCATAAGGATGATGATAAACTTTCTCTATTTCTAGGTCATCTCTTATTACTTTTGCACCGGATTTGTTCGTATCAGGTATGTTATTACTGACGATATTATAATTAAAGAAGTAAACGGTTTTTTAAACAATTTCTTGAAGGCACAATATGTGATGCACAAAACTGTATGCAATTTTGAAGAAGTTTTATTATATTTCATGAAAACTTTCTGCAATGTTGAAGGAGCAAACTATCAAGGTTATCACGAGCAGGTGGCAGTTGGTGTTACGTAAGCACGGCATGATGAGAAGAGGCGGTACCTTTCTTGGTACACAGAACGAAGTAAGAATACGTACCTGAATAGCTGTCTAGAAGCCACTGATCTATTTATGTTTGGTTAACAACTGCTTCTTTAGAGCTGGAAAAATACATTGTTACTCTTCGGGATTGTTTGGGGACACTATACCTGGTCTTTGCTCTTTTATAACCACTAGGAGGTGAGAAAATATCGATTTACGGTTGAACACATTTTTAATAGAAGGCATGGTAGCGAGACCAAGACTGGTCTTGGTCTCATCTTGAATTCGAAACCGAGACTAAGGACTAGGAATCGAGACGAGACCAAGACCCAGACATCCCTCGAGACTGAAAGATTTATTCTTGAATATCGATAATAATAATTTAATGCTTTTGTTTATGATGTTTTACAATAGAAGGACTCTTATGAGAATTAGTTCCCTTCTGAGAATTTTTTTAACATGTTATATTGTAGTTTAAAAATATGACAAAGTCATATAAGCTATCAACGCCAAACTATTTCCTGTTGTCTTTCAACAATATAAATGTGTTGGAGATGGATTTGAAAATGGGCAAATACAGAAATTGATTTTCTTCTGCAAATGTTTATCCCCATTCTTTCTTCCTGCTGATAGTCCTTTACTTCTGTTAACATTCTCCCATTTATATCAGCCTCTACTAGAATGATGCTGTAAAAATTGTAAAGGATACGTCACGAAGTCAAACTGTCTAAATTCAAATAGAGTTTTTTTCTTACATCATTTACTTTCTTTTTTAAAAAAAAGTGGAAAGAATTTTGCAATACTAACCGATACTTTAGAATACCTGGAGATAATCTAACGTTCTTTAAAAAATATAAAAAACAGTACTTTTCTACGTATAAGGAAACAAGTAGAAGCTCGGTCGCGGGACTGTGTACCTGTGTTGCTGCCAGGCTTCAGCACCGGGTGTCCTATTTGGATGATCTATGCAGGCTCCAACTCATCTCACCCAGACCTTTTTTTTTAGACATCTCATCCACAACCACCTTTGGAGCCCTAATAGCTCCTGAGTTGCAAATTATTAGGGGGAAATGGATACCCCAATTCTCGGGAGCCACTCATTCAATCTAAATGATCTATATGGGTTTGAACCTTAGCAACGACAGCTCAAGCACCTTCGTAGTCGTAGTAGTTCCTTAGTTGAAAGTTGAGGTGATACCATAATCTCCGGACTTATCAATACCTTGATGATCTATACTGGTATGAACTCGTCTCGACGATATATTTATAATGACATATTAACTATCTTCGTAGCCCTTGTAGTTCCTGATTTGAAATTTGTCGACAGAAGAATCATAGAGGGGATATAAAAGTGCACATAGTATGCCTTAGATAGCGTAAAGTTATGCTTTGTTAGAATGACATTTTAATATGATAATATGGCTTATTTAAATATCAATGTGCTTATTCCAGTTTATAAGATTCGCAATACGTTGTTATTTGAAAGTAACGCCTACCGCGAAAACACTTCTCTTTTCTTTTTGTTTTAATGTATGGTGAAGCTGTAATACATAGCTATGAACGTGTGAGTTGATTGTTTCAATCAGCCAAGAGGAGTAGTGTAAACAAATTAATTCTTGTGGAGTTCGGTAAATGTGCATGTGATTATTTCCTGTACAAAGTTGCCAATAACTAAAACTTTTGTCACATACTGTACGTACATTTAATAAATCTCTCTGGTAGAAAATTTCAACTGTAATTTTTTTAAATTATTAAGATAACACTTATTCATTCAATCTACATCTAGGGTGTTTGTGCAAAGCGGGTTTTGAGTTAAGTATCACTGGAAAGAGAGAAAAAAAAAATCTCTACACTTGTATTTAGGTACCGAAGTTATGAACTTGTGTATTTTGGGGTATCTTGTTTTGAAGGATTTTTACTTTATATTACGTGTGTATATTCTCTTTCCAAAGCTTTACTCAATTATTCCTAACGGTTTATTCCAAGTTTCTAGCAGAGATTGCTAAGTTCCAGAAGAACTCATAAGTCGAACTCTTTATAGCAACAGAGGTAGGAATTGCAATTGAAGTCAAACTATCGAAAACCATTAATACATATATTGTAAATTAATAACGGATTTCTCAGGAATCTATTGGTTACTTGACGGTAGGCTTTGCAAACTAGATTTATACGACTTGAATAGTCGCCGATCAAACTTATTGCATAAATAAATATCTAATTTTCTCGTTTCAACTTAACAATATTCTTTTACTTTGCTTGAATTACTTTCATAACCCGTAATTACCAAGATGCGGTATGTGATACCGCTCGTACATTTAAAAAATGCGCCCCTCAGTTAGTAACTGACTTTGTTTTCCGTTCGCTCACGTACCTTTCACTCATGATCAACCCTACCCACAGCCATGCTTAGATGCCAGCTACACGACGTTACGTGCTCATTGCGTGATCAAGCGGTATGACATACCGGACCTTCGTGTGTACGTAACAAGTTTCGTGTTCGCATTCGGTCATTTAATTTTAATGTTGTTATAATTGAATCGGTAGTTGGAAGAAGGAAATAAATCCAAAATCTAATTTGTGGGAAATTAACAAAAACTGTATAACATTTTTAATATTTATTGAAAGGAAACCATATTTTTACGGGATATTCAGAACGGTATTCTGATCCTAGTGTACTGCTTAGACAGTTTCCAGGTATTGTATTTTTTTCCTGTAAAATAAAAAAAAAGTTGGATTTATTTCCTTCTTCAAACTGATAAAAAAAATGAATGCTCAGTTGTAAGTGGTGAGACAATAATATGGAAAAATCGACCAGATAAATGAAGAAAACCTTCAAATGAATGATATTTACAAGAAATGTATGCACAACTCTAAAGCTACAAGTAAGTAATAAGTGCAGATTTTTTTTCTTCTAACCATTGACAGAAATCGCGTTAGGAATGGGAAAAACTGCTGTTATTCCGTAATAGTGATAGCAATAGTTGCTATACGCAAATATCTGTTAACAATAGCAGTTAAGAAGAAAACCTATCTAAATAGAAGTTATTTATTCCCGGCTGTGAAAAAGCAATGTAAAACACCATGTTAGACTAACTTATTTGTTTGTATCCTGTTATGTGTGCAGTAGAGTGATGGACTAAGGTAATTTAGTTCATACTATCACTGTTAGAAAACGATCTGAGCTTGAACTGGTGGAGAGGGAACAGCATAGAAAACAATTAAATCAGGAAAGTATAAAGCGGTGGGTACGGCGGGGAGGGGGAAGCGTAATTCAGTTTCATGCTAAATTAGTATAATATTTTAGGCATGATTATATTCAGAGTGTTTATGAACTACACCGACAAACTTCTGGAAGTGATTCCTCACACCAAAACAAAAAATAATTCCTCTGACAAATTTTGGAAATGCGCATAGTTCCGGAGCTACAGGCTGCCGAAAGCATGGGAAAAGGAACTTTATAGCTTCATATTTCTATCACCACGAACAGTAGAGCTGATGCAGAATGGTACCATCAAAGACCTTAAATCTACACTATCAAAAAAAAAAAAAAACTTATTTCAAAATTTCGCAATGGGCGCGTAAGGGATTTTTCAAAGGAATTAGGAGATTCCCATAAATTCTCTGAAGTAAAGATGGTTTGAAATGAGGATGAATGGGACGGTTTTCTACCAGGAAACAATAATTCGTTTGCGCAAAGTCGATATCTCAAGTAGATTCCATATACCGAAAGATGAAAAAAACGCGTGGTTACATAAGTAGGAGTAAGAATTGCATAATTTCAAAGTACGTTTTATTTATTTGTTATCAAAGAGATTGAATATCATTGCCCAATTGAATGCTATGAATGACGTATATTAACTTTACTTACACGGGAGATCGTTTAATTCATACTCATTTCGACCTACCTCATCTTCAAAAATATTCCGAAATCCCCTACTTACTTTGGGGAGTCCCTTGCGTGCTCATTGTGGAATTTTGAAATGTGCATTTTCAAATGAAGAAGGTTTAAAATGTTTGACGATATTATGCCGCATCATCTTACTGTTCGTGGTGATAAAAACATAAAATTCTAAAGTTAATTTCTCCACGCTGGCGGTAACCTCTAGCTCCGAAACAATGCATATTTCAGAAATTTGTTAGAAGAACTTTCGTCTTATTTTGATGTGATGAATCGCTTCCAGAGGTTTGTCGGTGTAGCTCATATACACACTGTATATACACCATGCCCAGACATACCGTGGATCTCCATCGAAAGCCCGTGGTCCCCTTAAAAAACGAACTTATAAATACGTGCCTGATTAATCGTAAGAAGGGAATGGGTAAACCGTAGCCCGGATCTAGGGGAATGGAAAAGGGTATTTGCCCATTATGCATAGCCGGTTAGTAGCATTTGGCGTGCGCCTTTTCGATATTAATATGTTAGATTTGGCGGGCGACAGAGGTATAAGACAAACTACTGTGCCCGCTTCAGGCGCAGCATTTCGTAGATGCAGTAGGTGTTCATCTCTATCAGTTTGCAGCAATTTTGTTCTTGGATGTTTTCAATCATGTAAAATAAACGTCTGACCCAGTACAGTGATTCTGCCAGGTTTTTCAGTTTGGGAAGTATAAACCTAAAATTGGGACGCTGTAAGTAGAATTTTAGAGTTTTTATTTACTTTTACCGCAAAAAATAATGCTTGAGAACTCCTATTTGGTAAGTTCTGGCAGAATCCCTGGACTCTAACCTCGGGGCTGCCCTTACGAGTGTTTGCAGAGAGGGACAATCATGACGTTACATTATTCTCGCCAGCGTAAAGAATCCTGGAGTGAATAATCCCGTAACAATAATATCTTGACAGTTTAATATGTTGCAATAGTTTGAAACAATAAATGTTTTCATTGCGTATTAAGAAGAAAAAAATACCTAACCTGACCTTTTCCAACCTATGTCTGTGAATTTTATGAAATGTTTAAAGTTTGTATTGTTTTATTCACCTAAAAGGAAGAAAAAAGTCTAATCCCATAAGCAGAGCTTTTTTGGAAAGCAGAAAGGAAAAAGGTATTGCTCTTTAAAAATAATAATAAAAAAAAAATTTAGCTGAACGAGTAGCGAACCCGGGAGCACTGAATCACAAGCCTTACCCATTTTCTTACTATTAGAGTAGAGAATCCAAATAAACAGAAAAGAATGACTACAAAAAACATTCAATGAAAATAAATGTATAAAATAAATTAAACAATAGCAATTCAAAATATAACGGGAATACTCTTTTTTTAAAAATATATATATATATCTTAAGGTGAACGAGTACCGAACTCGGGACCACTGAATGCCTAGCCCAACGCCTTACCCATTACGCCATGAAGCCAATTAGCAACCAGTGCTTTCCGAGAGCTCGTTCTAACAGTTCCGCAAACACTTAAAAGACGCAACTCATTACGTAGTGTTCATACGTCTCCGCAGACAATTCTCTTTTGATCCGTTCTGCTAGCAGTTCTGTTTGTTTAGAAAAAGGAAACAATGAGTTTTACCTTTAGCAAACTTAAGCCAGTAGATATTTTTCATCGGTGGTAGCAGTGACAGCAGTATAGCCGAAGTAGCAGTGAAAATCTAGCTGCTAAGCTATTTTTGCCCATCTCTATTTCACACCTGTTTTTCTACGATTTTCCAATTGTTTTTTGCTTTCTTTGTGCAGTGTATTCATGCGCCATCCCTTCCAGATATGAAATCCGGCATAAAGTAGATTTTCAATTTTTTTGCTTTTATTGGCTTCTTCCAATTACCGATTCAATTGATCCTTTATAAACACATTGTTTTATATTTTGATAAACGTGTTCTTGAACAGAAATTGTATAAATGATGTAAATAATTGGTACAAACTATCATTATCATTAAGACAAGGTACAGTTCGAAAATTACAACTTTTACCAGCATATTAATTAATTAATTAATTCTGCCTATCGAGTTCTGAAAAAGCTTTTAGCAGGTACTGAATAAGCTATAAACGGAAAAGGATCATTGTAAGATCCTCAGACACGAAAGAGGGGAGGTAGCAATACAACGGTATCACATACCGGACCTCGGGGTATATGTCCCACACTTTGCATCTCGGCAGTTAAGCTTCACAATTATCTTATGAAGCCGGACGATTTCTTTCCATGAGATTAAACAAACAGATCGATGTTCTCCTTCATCGAATTTACGTGTCTGAACTTTCACGAGAAATCTCAAAGTAATTAGCTAGAATACCCGACGTCAATCAAGCTTTCGCATCGTTTCATAAACCAGTTTCTTTAAACACTCTCGAAAATTTGCAAGGACACTGCATTTATTTGGGAGAACATTCAAAAAGTATTCCACTCTGCAATAACTAATACCTCCACAAGCCCAATTGGAATTCGACGCATCGTCTACGAGGTCTTGGCTTGGTATTAGCAACCACCTTCAAACAGCCTGTCTATCATTAACCATCAAAATTTTTAAGACTAATTCCCATTAACATCTAATTAAAAACCTCCAATTAGCCCAATTAGAATTCGACGCATCGTCCACGAGGTCTTGGCTTGGTTCAATTGGAAGTTAATCATTCACTGTTTGGTAACCTCAACTTATAGTTAAAGATCTCAAAAAATTCGTTAAAAATTCCAGTACCATAAAATTCGAATCATTCATTACTATCAAAAATGATCCGCAGAGTTTCAACTTCTCTGAAACCTGCTCATGGCCTCTTAAAAGTTAAAGACAACAGTTCCGAGCTGATTCTGTCTAATTATCCTCAAAGTCAAAAAGTACTTTGGGCAGAGTTTCGCCCTCTGAGACGCACAGCATAGTTTTGATCTAAACGTGATGGTGGTCTGGCATCCTCTTCCTCTCGAGCCTAGAACCTGCTCGGTATTTATACCATCTAGCAAACCAAAGCGCCACCTATTGTCAAATAGCCACTACTACAATTTCTAAATAGTCTCTCTTGCAGTCCACTTCGGAGAGCTGAAAAAAACAACAAAAAAAAACACAAGTTCACCCACCTACCAGCTTCTGGCTCAGGATACACAAAAGAGCGGCTCCTCCCACTCCAGCTTTCACATTCTTTACACCTGAATTTTCGTTGCCTTTTCCTTATACTTGACGCTTTTAAGAGTTCAAAACTAAACCACTGCAAACCAATTCTTTAAATGAACACAATATCAAAAAATATTTAAACACAAGATATTCCATAATTAATTATCATTAAATACCACACACACACTTGTATCCATCTAATTATCAATAAGAAATCACTACTTCTGGATCAAGATTTTCCTAATAATGGACATTTCTGTTTTCACCGTCCATATATATTTTACAACTTGATTGTGTACATCAGATTAAATACTATATAATGTTTTTGAAATTGCAGAGCTACGGATTCCGTCACGTAGAAAAATAGCATGAAATACTGAGAACGTCCTACAACGAAAATCATCATCTGATTGGTTTGACGTAATCAATTCGTACTATTTCCGTAGCTGTATGCTTCTCCCTATGTTACGTTTTTTATTCAGAAGTTTGAAGACGAAAAAACAAGAAACAGAAAGAACATTCACATCATCACTTAAAGAAGTAATTAATGTACAAATCTGCAGAACACACTTCAATAAGTTAAAACACCAAAACATGTTTTTAATAACAGAAATTGCTCGAAACAATGACAAGAGGCAGTCTTAACTTGCAAACTAGCGATAAGTGCTCTTCTTATCGCTAGTTTGTGTCAAGTTTGATGTCTTGACAATGTGGAGCAATTGGTTAGGGCAGCACGCAACTTTTAACTTTTTATACATTCACCTAAGGCTGTTCGAATCCTATCACAGACCGTGTTTCATTTTACTTCACGAAACGCAAGAGTAACTTCAATGTAATAGTTTCAATTTACATTTTTGTTTCTTAAATGCTTTTATTTTTATCCTTTACAATGATATATTAAAACTATTCAATATATTCACGGGCTATAAGTAGTACGTTTAATTGTTAACAGATGGCAGTAACGAGCACTATAAAAAAAGTATACGATTGTCGGATGTAAAAGCCCACATTTTTTAAAAGAAAAAATAGGTAATTCTTTTTACATAAATAAAAGTTCTAAAGAGCATTATTAGAAGATATCTTCTAATTTAATCATGGAAAAAGAGCTGCTATAAATTAGTGTTGAAGCTAGCAAAATATAGCAATATCTTCAAGAAGTATTAAAAGTAAAAAACAATTTTAAATGAATAAAACGAACTAAATAGCGTGTTAAGGAATACAAAGACACTATTCACCACTTATACTATTTCTTTCGATCCATTTTTGCTATCTGTTGTTAACAATACTAACAAATCAAATACCATCTATATGTTAATGACAAACAGTCGGCAGATTGATTACGTCAGAACATGGCGGCGTCCGATTAAGGCAAGATTGAGACTGTTTCGAAGCAAGACTTTATAACTCTTGATAAACGTATCACAGAAAGAAAATGTTTTCCGTACGTAGTCTACTTTAACAGAAGATTTTTTTTATTACGATAATAAATACTACCGGAAATGTCCATTAATTTCTATATAACAACAAACTATCATTACCAATATTTCAGTTGTACGCTAGAGGTGATAAATTTCTTTGTACACTCAGAGAAATTAGAACATGGTCATATCATAGCTAAAGTTTATGTAAGTTCAATTATAACGTCCTAAAGACCAATTTTTTATCACAACAATCAAGAAATCGCATTATGATTTGAACTTTCAATTCTATTTTCCGCAAAAAGTATTTTTTGACTTAACATACTTTGCACAAGCACCCGAAAAATATAATTTACAGATAGCAACACTTTATGTTACGTATGCCAATTTCGCATTTGTGGTATAACATGGATCCGTTTTCACAACATAAATATTTCATCTATCTCATTTATTGGTATTCTATATTTGCTAACTAATGCTTCTTTATCACTTTAAAATCGTAATGTTTTTTCTCTCTATTTCAAAATATAATTTCTAATCTAAACCTCAAACTAACAACGTAACAAATTATGTTAATATCATATTAATATTCTTGTTCTTGCACTGAAATCGGAAAACCTGAGTACCCATTTCAAATGAGTCAAAAAACGGCAGATTCTTAAAGTCTATCGTCTTAAACTCTAGAGACAAGATCAAGACCGGAATTTTCAGGTCGAGACTAGACCAAGACTGTCTTCAAAAATTCGAAACGATAACAAGACTGATGTCAGTCTCGTCTCGATACCATCCCTAATTAATAGACCCTGTGGCTCATTCCACGTCAAAGCACCTGGTGCCAGGTGCCCGCTCTCATATCTCAGATATTGTTCATTTTTTTTATGACTACATACCTAAGATATAAGATCAAGTTATTTTTTTCGATTTTTTTAGGAATACTAGGAACAGGAAAAATTGTTAAAAATAGTGATGTTTCACTGATTTTGTCTATTACACATAATACGGCAATTGAGACAAGGTTTTCTAATTTTCTTATTTTTCAACGATTAAGTTGAATTTGGTGCCAAATTAAAGCTAAAGATTACATCCATCAAAACAAGCTACCACATAATGATTAGTTATGTCCCTGAGTGTTCCAGGTTTTCCAGGGTAGTAGATACCCTGCTATGTCGTCTACAAGTTTGTGACTTGAAATTCCCTGAGTCCTTAGTATAGTGAAACATGTAAATAATACGCAATTTCATTTTTTATCGCACCACCACCCAGTTCAAGCATCTTGTACGTTATTAGAATTTCACAAGTAAAAAAAATATAATTTCTTTAAAATAAGAGGATTGAAACTCACGACCACCGCCTTGCCGGGGTACTGCTCTTACCAACTGTGGACAGATCTACCTCTTAAATTTCCCTGAGTTTCCCTTTTAAATTATAGATTTCCCTGAGTTTTCCTGATTTATAAAATTCCCTGAGTATTCCAGGGTGGTAGATACCCTGCCCTCTGCCAGTTACGAATCTCAAAGGAACTGACGAAATTTATAATTAATTAGTTACATATTTGACAATCCATTGCATTTGTCGATGTTTTGGCTCATGAACTAGAATATAAAGCTTATTGGATATACAAAGAACAAAATTAGCGACTTAGGTTTGGGAGAAAATATTGATCTCGACATATATTTAAGAAAATCCCGAATAATGTTCAGGAAGCTTTTTCCAGTTATAATTCGTAGTTTAGCTAACCATGTAATAAATTTTCTTTCAATTTATTGTAGTATTCTTTTTATAATGTTTATTACCTTAGACTTTGTTATAATTATTATTAATAACCTATATTTATTTCAATGACCCTAAATGACTTTCATGTACGCTTGCGTAGAATTTATTGTTCCACAAGCGACTATTTTGGTGGTCTCATCGTCTAGAAACTCATATTGAAAACTTCCTTTTTATACGAGAGTTGACATTTTAGCAACGGTATACAATAGCACAAAGTATCTATAAATTGTGCGGTTTTTCTACGTTAACTTCGATAGAATATGGAATTATTGTGAATTTTGACTATGTTGTATAAGCTGGGATTTGATCAAAATCGGTAGTCAACACTTAACAGAATATTGATAAAAAATTTCGATCTCTGCAACACGAGCGTCACCAGGTATTCTCCAAAGGGGTAGGGGGAATAAATGCACATATAGGTATACTGCTCACCATTAAAAATGCAACACCAAGAAGAAGAGAAAAATAACAGCCTCAAATGTGGCAGATAGATACCGTACGGTATAAGTAGCTAATGATTAAACTTACCACTCTTGTTCGATGCGTGACAACGTGGCGATAGCAGAACAGAACTGCGGAAGGGCCCACCATGAGCGTTCAGAACGGCTCCAACACGACGAGGCATAGAGAGGATGAGCCCTTGTATGTCCTCCTGGGGTACTGCAAGCCATGCATCTTCGACACGATGCCACAGCTCAACTTGTAGTGACCCAGAATGAGCATCGTTCTGAGGCACATACATGAAAAGTCTGAGCAATGTTGATATATTTGGGCATTATACTATACTCAATTAGAACTCAATTTCTGTACAACATATGGGGTGTTGGGTGGTGGCACTGTCCTACTTCTCCTTGTAAGTTAGTTTGATTTATGGCCTTTAGGCAACTTTGGCTCAGGTAGCGATAGAGTGGGGGAGAGGATGTGAAAAAGAAGTCGGGCATGGCCTAGTTTAAAGGTGCCATCCCGGCATTTACATGGTATGGCTGAGGAAAAACCTCAGTCAGAGAGGGTGACGGCTAACTTAGTGACCACGTGACCTTTGCCTAGTTCCTTGTCAACTCAATGTCATTCTCAATGAGACAAGAATTATCAAAACAAACATTTAATCAAAGAAATGTACGAAAAACTACATACCTATTTTATATATTGTCCTCGCCAGCAACGGGGAATTTTCTCGCTGAGTACTTTTATCTTCCTCCGGAATGCATCTTCAGGCGAACAACGATTACTATATGGTTTTATTTTCATTAAAACTACTACTACTACTACTACTAAAAAAAAAAACCCTGTTGCTAACGAAGACAATATATAAAACAGAAACGTATAGTTTCTCGTAGTATTTGTTCTCCGTGCGTAGAGAAATCTCAACAGAAAGGAAATTACTTTATGCCACTTTCAAGGCTATGCATAAGAGGCATGAGCAGTCAACTGTTGCCTTTCAGTTAGTTTCGTGTGAGTTCTTCGAGAAGTGATGGTTTCAGAATGGATTCGAATAAAAGTTTTCCTAGAACAACAAACTCTTTTCTAAGAGGTTTAGTATAATGCAGTGTTCGCATTCAATCATATTCAACAAAAGTACTTCTCACAACATTATTTATTTTATTGGAAATGTTAATTTGTATGTACTCCTTTCTTACGCTATCCTGCTATAGATACGACAGAGAACGAGACAAATCAGATTTGATTATTGAAACAACAAAGTTAAGTGATTTCGTACAACGAGCGAAAGAAAATTATCAATTGTTTGACAAGAATCGGAAGACAGTGAAAAGTGATTTTCCATTATCAAGTACTGAGTGTACTTACAAAAATCATCTGGGCTAGTTCAAAAATAAAAGTTCATCTATATGTCTTCGAAGTTTAAAATACATTTATTGTTGAAGGACCCTGAAAAACATATTTTATATACACAAAGTAAGCACACCTAAAAAGAAATACATTTGACTGTAGAGATATTGATCTTATACTTTTTTTATCAATGGAAATTTGTTAGTATTTGAAACAACTTACTACACTTTTTGAAACTAGAACAAGCACCTAAATCAAATTTCATAAGAATTACCAAAGAAATGAAATTCCATTCAATTAATAATTGCTGTAAATTGTTCTTGAAATGAATACTGTTTATCTGCGTGGACTTAGTCACGGTACTGTCATAAAGCTGGCGTTAGATTCAGTGAGTTTTCAGCACAGTAACAGCTACTTTATTTTTGCTCCAGTGTTGATTCAATCGTAGGACACAATTTGTTCATTTTGTTGATGCATCTGCAAATAATTCATTCCGTCCACCGTTTTTAACTTGCTGTTTCAAAATGGTCACATGAGACTACGCCATTTTCTACAGTATTTTGCCTGGGCTTCCACTTCGATCCGCCTTTCTACCTGAAAAGATAATTTAAAGAAATTAACGTTCTACTCTGTAATATTTAAGACTTCCAAATAAGTAGTAGTTTTAAATTTAGCAATAATATTGAAGATCTATCTAGTTTTTCTACACACTTAAGCATAAAAATCCATGATCAGCGGGTGTTTTGCAAATACACGGCAATACTTCTGGAATTAATTTCTTTTAATGTACGAATTAATATTGATTATGAGCATCTTCGAAAAAAACAATCTAGAGGCATTTCAAGTTATAGAGACATCGTAACAAATGACGTAATATCTAGATAGGTAATGACGAAACCCGTGTGGGATCAGCAAAATTCATGATTGACGAGTACAGCTGCCAAAAAATCCATCTGATTACTTTCACCCCAATGAAAATTTTTTGACGGAGATTCTTTCGAAGATGCATTCCGCAATCGTACTCACTGCTTAAAAACAAACTTTGGTTACGTTGAACTCTGAACGTCGTTTGTAAAGCTGACTTAGCTTACGTTATTATTTATCGATATATTACGTGACGATGTCGGAGTAAATTTAGGCGCCTCTAGTTGGGAAACTACAAATTTATCTGACACATATGGACATAATCAATTTTCATCTTTGAACTACGGAGCATTTGTTCCTGAAATATTTCCATGTTATTACCAAACATCCCTACACAACCGCATACTCCAAAATATTTATGAAACGATTAACAAAGCTTATTGAAGAGGAGAAAATGAAATGAAAAAACGAGAACATAGTCCATAACGCTTCGTCCAAACCGCCTCTCTCAAACTGTTGCACAGAACCACCCAATCCTATGGCAAAAATGAATTGAAAATTTCAAATGCTGAACATCCCACATCATACATACACCTATATGGGTCCAATAGAAAGTTGAACTTTCTATTGGACCCATATAAGGAGAAAGGAGAAAATTATCAAATGGCCTAAATAGCTGATACTTTCAAGTTCTCTTTCATTGGAAATCACGGAGGAATAAGGGACTAACGAAAGAGAGAGATAAATGTCTCAGTTTTTAAGAGAGGAAACAGTACAGCAATGGCGTCAGTAACCCTATGACCTCTGCACGAATTGTCTACATTTGGCTTAAGTAGTTAGGTTAAAATTTAAACGTGCTATTCCTCACACCAGCTCACTGTTGACTTAACACCTGTTTTGCTGGTAAAGACAACTCTCTCCTTGGGCTTGACGTAGTCATGGGGTATATTATGAAGTACGTCATCTTATATCTGTGTCATTCATTATAAAAGGAAACTGCTTGATATTGTATATAAAGAAATGTTTTAAGGAACTGTGTACATGAAGCAACCAAAGGTCATGATACTTTGCCGAGTTATTGCAAAACTTTCACGACATACTGATAAAATGACAGTACCATGTGTATGAGAACGTTTTGAAGGCAATCAATGAGCTCTTCTGGGTGGTGGGGGCGCAAACCTTTTCTTTTCTTGCAAAACTTTCCTCTTTGGCGGCATTTTTCCCTACAACCTCACACCCTTTTACTCTATAGTCTATAACGAATAAAACAAGGGGTCATTTATTGTTTTACTACGATTACACGCTAACCAATATGCGATGAAAATAAACCTTACAAATCATGTAGCACCAAATTAAACTCGTAAATCTTGGAATTTCGCTATATATATATATATATATATATATATACAATCCCAAACACCTCATCCGTAAACAACTGAACCGTGCCCGTAATCACCCTAACTCCAACCGAGACCGACCTCCCCGCGAACCTCACTCCGTTTCGAATCTTCTCACCCAGTACCACCCCAGCCTTCAGCTCCTCAATCCCATACTCACTGCGTCACCTGAAACTGAAAGAGTTTTCCCGTCGTGTCCCAAAATCGTCTACCGCAGACCTCCGTATCTGAACAAGAACTGGAGCAATCCCGCCCCTTCCCCCAAACCTAGCAACTGCAATAGATCCCGCTGCAAAACCTGTCCTATTTTTGACCCCAGTCTTTCCTTCGTACATCCTGTCACTCACAAGACGTACTCTTTCAGACACTCCGGTAGTTGCATATCTTTTAACTCGTTTATCTCCTACTCTGCAACGCCTTCTACGTTGGCAAAACTCAAACTCATCTAACATTCCGCATCAAGAACCATCGCCACTCCTCCAAATCTCAACTTCCGCACCTCCCCATACCCGAATACACTTCTTACCACGGCTGAACCTTTGACGAAAACTTTCGAGTCAGAATTCTGAAAGTCCTAAACCCTGACTCATCTGCCACAGTAAGAGAGTTGGGAGCAGACGTACATCTCCATCCTTTCCGCCAACCATGTACCCGGCCTCAACTGCCTGTAACCCCTTGCAACGTGGTGTCGTCGTCTTCTTCCTAGTTGCACTTTTAATTTATTCTATCTTTCCATATTGTTTCATTGTTCTTCCCTTCATCTTCATAATTATTGTTATTTTTATTATTATTTTCTTCCCCTCCCCTCCGATTCATTACCCTCTTTTTTCTTTAGGAAGCCCCTTACCTGCTCCTAGTTACCTTTGCACTTTCTTCTCCACTTAGTGTTTTTACTCCGACCCTTCTAGTCATTTTTCGACCTTAATAACCCAGCCACACTGTCACCTAGCTTCATCGGCAATATGGCGTTTCCTTAACACCACTCCCGCACTTGTCCGCTCTGCCCATTTTCCTTCCTACCAGTTGAAAACGCAATTGCGAAACGTACTAATTTTCTATAGTGTTTGTGAAGTTCCTGTGCTCCTATCTCAAGATTTCACTATGTAAGTATCCTTTTTTTCTACCTTGTTTACCATCTTATATATATATATATATGGTCGCCCGCCAAGTTGTTTTCTATTCCTTTAAATAGTGAACTTATTTCTTGTCTACATGTGATCACGGCTGACGCCGAAAATTAAAGTGACTTTATATAGTGTTGTGTGTGTGTGATTGATTGTGTACGTGATTTTCGTCAAAATATTACGCAAGTACGGATTCTTGCTATTAAGATTTCACATATTATATATCTATCTACTACGGATGGAAAAAATACTATTTATATACTAGTAGATATATCTATCTACTACTGCTACTTTTTGGTACCAGTGAAAACAGTAACTGCTAATTTTTTATATCTGTGAAAAGTAGCAGTTTAGGAAAAACCTCTCTAAATGGGAGTAATTTGTTCCAAACTTTAAAATCAGTGTAAAAGCACCATTTTAGACTACTTTCTATATCTGTAGGGTGTTATCTTTGCAGTAGAATGATTACTGTTAGCTGTCGGAAAACTATTTATGTAATTAGCAGGGATTTACTTATTCTCTTCGCGAATAATTAGTACAAATATCTTCGGCTTCTTTACCTACAATCTAAAATTGTGGCATAGCCCTATGTTGTTCTACAAACTTGGATATTTTCATTAGGATTTAGTCATTTGCTATTAATTTGTGATGAAAAGTACGATCGGCGTTAAAGTACGCAGTAAAAAAAATAGCTGTGTTAATTCAACATAATGCGGTGTCTCAGTGAGACTACTACTTTTTGTTTCGTGTTAAATCAACACAACACAAGGTGTTGATTTCGGTGCTGGGAGAAAAAAGTTACGGCTGCAGCGAGAGTTGAACATTGGTTGTTCAGTTAGAAGTAAAGCGTCTTACCGAATTGCCTAAATTGCCATACAGAAATAACGCTAGATGCAAAGGATATTTATTCAACAACATTTGAATTAAGCGGCTGCATTCGATTCAAACAGTGTAGCGGGTCAAAAATATGTAGCTGAACACTCAAAACAAAGTAAGTTACTCGCACGAAATCACTTTAATAACTTTTGTCAATTGGGGACCAGCATTTCCATTCATTGAGAATGTTCCGTTTACATAAAAACAGGCGTTTAAGATGGCAACAGCCAAACACTTGACCAGAATTACGGCTTGCTTATCGTAACAATATGTCGAATGATGCACTTACTTTCATAGAAATGGAACATATTTTCAATAAATGGAGATTGTGATCCCTAACTGACAAATGGAAACGTGATTAAATCATGGAATAACTCGTGCGGGTAAGTTTGTGTTTGTGGTTCAGCAACATATTTTTAATCCTCTGTACTCTTAGAATCTAGTGTTTTTTTTCTGTCTGGGGATTTAGTCCAGGCGGTAAGGCGCTTACTTATCTTTCAACTCAGCAGCCCATATTCAAATCTCGCTGCAGCCGTAACATTTTTTCTTGTTATTAGTATCGAAATCAGTGTTGATTTCACACACGAACGTGGTAATCACACTGGGACACCGCACTGTGTTGAATTAACACAGCTAGCTGTTTTTTTTTTACTGTGTATGATACAATTTTGGAAAATGTTATTCGATAAGAAATTGTATATTCGTTAAAAAATATATATACGGTATATACATACAAAGAAAAGCGTGCTACAATGTGGAGATCGTTTTAAATTGAAGAGTATAATTCAAAAACTCAATAGTCCATTTCTCCGATTTTTCTTATCTTTCTTTCTTTTTTTTATTAGCATGTAAACTCGTACTGTAGGCAGTCATTTTTACCGTGTTATAGATCCTGAATTAGTATGAAATATCTGAGACTTCGACAGTTTTGTTGCATTATTTTCGCTATTTCTGAAAATGTTTGAAAATGAATTCAGTGAATTTTGGAATCATACTCTTCAATGATATTTCACATTTCAAATTTAAGGCTCAATGGAAGTGGGTGTTCCCGTCTTTTTCGTTTTACGTCAATTGTTCAAGTTTCACGGCAGGTAAAATAAATTAACTTTCACTGACTAAAGTTTGCTTCGTGCTTCAATAATAGGTACAATTGTTTTTAAAGAAATGCTACCAGTAGCTTCAGTCTCTGAAAGTTAATTTATTTTTACTTACCCTGAAATTTGATTACTTGATAAAACGAAAAAGGCTGTAAAACCCACTTGCAATGAACCTTAACAGACGCTTATTAATGTACCGTACAGTACTAGTACTCAGTTATTCCTAATATATTCCGAAGAGATCACTTGAAAAATTAGAAGTACTTTGTCGAAAGGCAATTCAGATAGCACTTGGAGTCATGAAAAATAATCCCAATTACCCGACGTACTTAGAATCTCAAATTTCCAATTTCTCTACCCGAAGATACAAAGCTGCAGCTAAATTTCTTATTAAAATTAGGAACACCCTTTTCACTCCTTATATGAAGAGACAATCAATCTAGAGAGGAGAAGTCCTCGTAGATTTGATAATATATGGTTAGCTTTAAATAGTCTGGCGAACTAATACAACTTACTTATAAGCCTAGAAAGGAACTGATAATCAAGATCTCTTGCCAGTTTCTTTCCTAAATTTGAGACAATGGAAGAGTACAAGGCTAATTGGGATGACTTTTATTTTATTTTCTCAGATGGTAGTAAAGATCCTAATGGTACAAGTTGTGCAGTATGGGATCTTCAGAAAAAATATTCTCAGAAACACCGTGTTGACATTTTTTTAGTATTTTCTACCTTAAATGTTTAGGAATTTTCAAGATGCTGGGGTAGTCCTTACTCTTATCGGAAAAAACATATTAATTCTTACAGATTCACAAAGTGTACTTCTTTCTTTACTAAGGCAACTCGATTCTATCTCACTAGAAAATATTCTGTATGATCCGATAAAGACAAACAATATACCTACTACATCATTTTTTCCAAAAAAAAAAAAAAAAAAAAAAAAAATAAACAAATTAATATAATTGATGAACGGCCGGGTGACGTTTCGTCCAAAGACATTTTGTCCATACGACATTT
>JAGDQP010030593.1:7636-22510 GCA_022664845.1 Lepisma saccharinum | reverse complement strand
TTCTTTAAAATTTTAGGTTTGGCGGCCATTTTGAATCCAAGATAGCGACTTTTTCAAAATTTTAAAAAGTTTTCTTAATTTGCTATCAATGATGTAGTTTTATACCAAATTTCACTGTTCTAGCTTTAGTTGTTTAGGCTGTGTATTCTTTGAAATTTTAGGTTTATCGGCCATTTTGAATCCAAGATGGCGACCTTTTCAAAATGTCGGAATTTTTCCTTTATCTACTTATCATCCTCTACCTTCATACCAAATTTTTTGTTTCTAGCTTACTCCAAACACCCTAAACAATATGATGAGTGAGTCAGTGAGTGAGTGAGTGAGTCAGTTAGCCTAAAATGTGCAATTTCAGGGGTCCACAACTAGAACATAGTTCGAGATACGAATATGAAATTTTGTACATCTGCACATATTTACCATATCTCCTTAACGGCAAAAGCTCATATTCCTATCTTTAACACCTTTTTTCTTACGGGGCCCCCAAATCGTCGATTTTGCCATAAACTCTTGTTCCTGTATAACATGCTTCTGGCAGTGCTGACGTTTTCTGACGTGAAGAACTTGGCTCATGCACTGCCGTGCATGTTGATATTAATGATAACTCTGAGGTAGAGTGTTTAACGTGTGAGGTATGTTCCATAGTCCTCTGCGAAGCAAGACTATTAGACTAAGAGCAGCTAGAAGAATAGTCTAATTGGAATATGAAGACGTGAACCATATGAGGAAGATTAGTAACATTAACTTAGTATACAGTACATAATGTAAGAACAAATACAGTATAAAGATTTAAGGATTAGCAAATGGCAGAGTTAACTGTGACGCAACTCAGTTTTCTCAATACAAACCAAGGTTTTAGATGACACTTTTCTTTATTAAGAACAGTACTTACTTCTATGAAAAGTCTTTAGACACTTTATAGACAAATTAGTTTAATCGATAGATCTTATTCAAATAATATTTTAGGGATTTTAAGTATTCTCACTTTTCTTGTACCTTGAATTCTTTTCGTGAGTTTGTTTTAAATAGAAAGAGACCTTCATACTCCGTGGATTCGAACTCCAAGACCAACCATCCTGACTGTTGTTTTTCTCCTCAGTTTCACCAGGTGAATGCCGTGATGGTAGCTTGACTAAGGCAATGGTCGCGTTCTTCCCCATCCTCTTCCCTACCCTATCCCGGCCTACGGCAAAAATGTCGTAAGAACATAAATAAAATGCAATTCAGTTCAAATTTCTTAATACTCATGGTACCCCCTTTTTTTTTAAGATATTTTAAATGAACGAATAAATAACGAGCAACAATGATATTTTGGACGTGGTCCAGTCCAGGTAATGCTTAAGAATATCTATCAAATGAATTAATCCACAGTATAAAGATGTTTGTTTTTTATTAGAAATTTAAAGACCTTCCGATCTATGATATCATTTAGGGTATTAAAATTTCTCGGCAAAATATAACAAACAGTCTCAAAATCGAAGTTCACTTGGCAAGTGTTAGTACTACATGTATCGCTTTTCAAGAGTTCAGTACCTTTCGTTATTTGTCCAAAATTTTTCAAAAGATTATAGAGAGTGAGTACCCAAACCTCTTAAAATGCTCGTTTATAATTCCTTTAATACATCCTTTTATATACAAGGAGCATATTGCCTGTTAGGCAATAATTCCTGTAGTAATAATAAAAGAGAAATGAAATCACTCATATTTGTAGAGCAATTGTTCAGCTACAAGCTTATGCTACTCGATAAAGTCTACCTCAGAGCCGATCCATTTTCGCCACCGTTCAACTCACTTGTCGAAGCCACTTTGCAAAAATCATTTTGGGCACTTCTTCACTCAGCTTCTGGGTGCCACTCCATAGAATGATTCTTGCTCTCTGGGTCATACATGTATGCCCATATCTCATCGCGGCGCCGGTGCAAACATTGTCACAAAAGGTATCCTTGTAGGTTTCAAATCGTTCCAGAAGATCCATGCATACCCCCCCCCCCTCTCTTTGCACACACATTTCAGTATCCCAGTTCGTTGATCATCGTCTGGACAACATTGCCACCACATGGCAGTTCCGATGACGTCTCTGCGACAGTGAGACGACGATCCGCCCTAATCAAGTCATTCACTTTTTGTGTTTTTCTTGTTACAAGTGTCATTGTTCTTCCACTCCTAGATTTGTCTCGTTTCTTCCCCTTAAACCTGCTGACCCATTTTCGGACATTGCTCACGTCTATTGTCTCCCTACCATAAACCTTTTCAGCATTTCATGGATGTTGGGGGCAGTACATCCCTCTGCTGCCAGGAACTTGATGATAGCCCTTTGTTTATGCTTCACATCCATGGTTCTGCAAAACCTGCAATAACAAAAATTGGTAAAAACATGCATTGACAGTCACTCTATACGCTGCTAAAAAGGAGTTAAATTTGGATTAATACTTTCCGATATAATAATCAACAGGCATTACCTTCGGTATTTTCCTCGTATACAGTATACAGTATTTTGCTTTTTACCATGGGAAGTCCATTAAGGTTATTAAAGCATTATTAACTGGAATTACCGTAGCATTTGGGAACTATTAAATGGTAAAGTGAGAAAAGATAGAACTATATAGGTTTATGTATGGAGAATAGTGGCTCCAATTAACTTCATAAGAATACTAGTAGTACTACATAGTACATACATATGATCTTGATGATTTTGTTCAACCGAATAACTGGAGAATAACGTTATAATTTCGAACATATGGAGAATGGCACCTCGTTGACATCAGATTCGGTGTTTTAAGAACTCAGCATGCATTCAGTGTGTTATATGCATTTTCAAATAACGCTGTCGGGTTATAAGTTTATTTTTAAATTAAATACGGATTCAGTACTCACATCAGAAAGGTCATTGTTTCATCTAGCTGCTAGGATATTTCTCCAAAGATCGAAGTAGAAAGTGTGCATCTGTGCTGTAGGTTTGTTACTTTGAGATACTGTAGTTCCTTATATTAAATAATCTTAGTTAAATGTTTCGGTCTTATGCACACGGAAATATCAATAATGTTTCATAATTACTTAATATTTGATTATTTTAGAAGGTTTTGCTTAAATATTTTCGGTTTGTTTAGTCGTTCAACAGTTCAGTGGTTTTTTTCCTGTTAAAACGAAGTTTTGACATCACATCAGTCGACAGGAAATTTGTATATGTAAGTTTACTTCCTTAAGCAATCGTAATGGCAGCTTTCCGCTTCAAAGTTCGTTGGCGCATGTAGTCTGCAGTTACTTTATGGATGAGCAAGCCCATAAAAATTTGCTTTCATTGTTTGCATTGAATTTGTGTTACTTGATTATTGCTTTCAGTTTTGTTATGTTTCGTCTGAAAGCGAATTAATAACTTCTTCGCTTTCTCTTTAAGGTAAATAAATACTGTTTGATTGAGAAAGGTATATTTCATTTCAATTCACTTGATACATTTTGAAACCAGCATAACACATGCCATCAAAAACAAAAGCTTTGTCTGAAATTGATCGAGTTTGGATGAAAATGGACTCCATAAAATTAGAAGCCACTTCAAATAGATAAAAATCACGTTTTTATCAGGTGGAAAATTTATACAACTACATTCAAGATAATATTGTATTTTCTTTTAATGAATGAGAAATTCTATTAACATTGTATACAATCTATAACATGAGAAATTCCATTAACATTAACCAGAATTCTTCATTTAGTGTGAAATCTCTCATAAAATCAATGTAAAATTCCTATTAAAAGTCAACAAATTGCTGAATTGAAGGATTGAGCCCAACAATGGTCTAACTTATTTTTCAGAAAACTGACAAAACGAGACACAAAGTTAGAAAGATCCCCGTTTTTTAGATCTTGTACTACAAAAGTAATTAGCTATCTTTCTAATGTATGTTTGACATAAGATCATAAAGGCTGGATTTTTGTAACTTTGTATATTGTCTTCTCAGTATGTCTGAAAAGTAATTTGAACCACTGTAGAGTTCAACCATTCAATTTCATTTTTAAAATATCACAAAGTTTCTAATTTTGCAGGATTTTGTACATTTAATACACTCTACATAAAAGCAGAAACAAAACTGACTTGAAAAACTATAGACCCTTGGCTACATTTTGGAACATTAAGAAATATACGGCCAAAGCCTTTTGTGCCTCAAAGTCATAAACTAAATTCAGATGTATACTAGCAACGCTTGTTTATCGGAATCCTCTAGGTCCAAACACTAGTTTCTCACGTACCCATAATTTGACATTCATGATTATGTGGCCTTGGGAATGTAACAGATGCTGTTCCCAGTGACAATATAGCACAAAATCACTGAATGACTTAAAAACTTTACGTTTAGGTCATTTTTTTACTATTTTTTGAAATATCTGTAATGTCATAAAAGTATAAGTGTTATTCCGCATTACAGGATGTTAATAAATCAATGTTATTGGTGCAGATCATCCAACTGTTTCTCTACGAACCAATCCAGGTACCATGTTTTATTTCCTATTTGTCATTACATATTTTTGAACATTTTTCGGGGTGGTATTTTTCTTGCTCTTAAGGGGTAATACGCCCCTGTAAGAAACACTGTTTCTCCGTTCCCGAGGTCACAACAGTTTCTGTCAATGCAATAATTCTCTCATACCTCTGTCGATTTATTGCTCTGGTAACTCTCAAATGTGTCAGAATATTGGGCATTTGTGCTTTATTTGACACTGTTTTTATATTTTATTGTGTCTAATAACTTAATTTGTGGGACTGTGGTCAAATTACTGAAATATGATATGTTCAGTTGTGCAATACTTGCAAATCAGGTTGTATCACTGTTGCTTTGAACTTATATCATTAGACACAGATTAGTGCAATGATGGTCCAACTCGTTTCATGCTACAACAGAATGGAAGAGACTTCGTTTTATTCACTGTTCCCAATTATTTTTGTTTGGCGCAAGCTGTGAAAGAAGAGCGTTCTAACTTTGGGCTTCATTTTATGCGTTTCTCTGAAAAGTGGGTTGGATCACTGTTGCTCTCAACCCTTCAGTTTATATAGCTTCCATGACCAGGAGAATTCAGATTAAGGTATGCATTTTGATACACATTGTATAGCCAAGTGATACTTCTAGAAATTTATTCATAATATATTTTAAAGTGTAATCGTAGTAATTAAAGTAACTTGAGAAGTATCAGATTGTTACAATTAAAGTGACCCACCCAGAGTGGTCGGTAATGAACGTAGGACATTGATACTTGATAAATATGCTAAAGATAAGATAAGATAAAATGAATTGTATGGGCGGTAACAGCACTATGGCTTACGCCCGTCCTGAAATATGCTAACGAGACAAGGCGGAAGCGATTTACGCAAAAATATAGTTCCAATTCTCTCCACCATGTGAAAATGTGGCGCTGTACAAACAACGAACACATGGAAATGGTACAGAATGTACGGATGAGATCATGACGTAGGCAGAAGAGATCAAACACGTGATAGATTATGTAATATGAACAAAACATACTCTATTAGCATCATATTTTTGTACAGCGCCACATTTCCACCTGGTGGAGAAAATTGAGACTAACTTCTGTCTCAGTGTAAAACGCTTCCGCATTGTCTCATTAGTATATCTATACCAAGTATCAATGTCCTATGTTCATTACCGCCTGCTGTGGGGCACTGTGAGTAGGGTCACTTTCATTGGTATATTAACTTTATTAACTATATTAAGCTGGTAAATTAAATTTACGAAACTCAACTTTTTAAGTGACCTCAGCTTCTTGCATCCTGTTTGTTCAATATGATAACATTTTCGTTCAAAGATTTATTGATTTAGGTAAGAGTTGTTTTAAAGTTCCCATTATAAAATATCCTTTGTTAGCGCAAACGATTATAGAAACAAACTTTTTACCATAGAATAGTCATCTGATTGCCATCCTTAGAATATACCCTTAAGAGTTGGTGTCTAAATAAAAACGTTATAGGCTATATCGCTCCTTATGAGTATAGCACTATGATACAGTGTCACTCGAATGCCTTACTAATAGGTTAAATTAAAGTCGAAACTATTTCTTTTCATCCCTGAAAGTGTTATCCTTACTAAGATCATTATAGTTATAAAGTAAGTGAGCCTTAGTTTACTCAAGCTCAAGGGTTTACCTCCATTCTTACATTTTATCCTTGATTATTAACTGAGACTTTTAATTTTTAATAATTTGCGGGAAATACTACTGCTTATGCATCTGTAGAGTCATAGGTAATTCGATTAAAATATCACAGGGGATTTGGTAATTTGATAAGCGTCCTCTAACCGTCAGTATTATGTCTGTTAAATCTAACAAGAAAAACTTTGATTAAAATAAAGCGACTTTTCAACTCTAGAATGTACGGCCATTAAACCCTTTCACACATGCTAGTACTATAGTTTACCAAACATAGAATAGCAATAGGTTATGAAGGAACGCAAGATAATGAGGAAATCGTTGCACGTAAGCAAGTATTGAAGGACAAAGCATAATTACTAATTATTATTACGTTGGCATTTTACACTGCGTTAAACACTACCACAGTTATTTGACACGGTTTACTCAGCAAAAGAGTACTTGTCTGTGCACTGCGCAGGAACACTCTGCTAGTTTGGATGTTTGGAATAAATAGCTCTGCGAACGAGAAACTTTACGTAAATCTGTCGAATACGAATTTATAAGTACCTTCGGAAAACCCGAACTTGACTATTAGTTCTTTGTTTAATTTAAATCACTGAAAATCTCCTAGCACAAAAAGAACACAAAACTTCACATAAATGAAGTTTAGGCCTATATGAACGCATGTGAACTTTTTGTGAACCTACTGAAGAATTATGAGTTTTTTTGTGTGCCCAATGTGTCCTTTCATTGGCTTCTTACCCTTAGTGCATATTTTGCACAAATTAAGTTCATATTTGATGAAGTTCATACTATATCTAGAGTACATTTTCAGATCACTGTTAGTACATTTGCCATTATTATAAATTAAGTTTTTGTGTATGAATTTGGTATCAGCACACCAAAATTTCATATGTTGTGCACTAAAAATGTGGTGTAGTTCATATTAATGCCAGGAAAAGTTCATATATTTTGCACTAAAAACGTGGTAAAACTAAAACATATTGTGAGCTTTTCTCGGGACATATTGTGCACTTTAAGTGTACTTGATTTTCAGTGTTGTCACATGCTTCCGAGCTTATCAGTGAAATCAACTTTATTCCTTATTTACATGTCGTTCAAACTTTGCATTAATACACTTTTAGACCTAGACGATTACACTAAACTTATCTTAGGTCTTTTAAATTCATTATTCTGTCCTTGTGAGAAGAAATGGGAAGGTGAGGCCGTGGTGGCTTAATGGTAGAGCGCTCACCTCTGGTACTAGGAGTCGTTGGTTCGATTAATGGTGGACAAACACGGTGTGTGTTGGTTTTCTCGAAGTTCTTCCGTTTCCTACCACTTACTTCATTCCACCAATTCATCTCATCATCATTAATGCGACCTAAGCCAAAGTTGCCTAAAGGCCTTAAAATTTAAATTCAAATTAAAAAAGGGAAGGTAAAGGATCTGGTCAAAGGACTATACCACCAATCCCATGTTGTGCTTAAGAGAGAGACGAAGGAAGACATCAGTCAGGATGTCAGTTCCCGTGCTCTATCCCAGAACTACTGACAAAGAGACGAGCACGATTCCGCTATGGTCATGCAACTCAGTATTTATATTTTCTTTGTTAATTCACATGCAATTATGTATTGACATGAAACTCACGAATGCATTCTCAGGTGTTCTTGTTTTGTTTATTTAGAATATTTCCTAAAATCACACATTCCCCTGCTCTAGTTTTCCTTGGTTGCCATAAGTGACAGCAACTGCCAAGCTAAAAGTTTATATTAGATCCTACCATCGGGCGTACTGATCAAGGTAAGAACGTGTGCAGCTGAGCAATTAAAGAATATCAGTATGTTACTTCGCCTACCAGGAGACCCTGAGCACCAAATGTCATGACCTGTCTACACACAAGTACAAACAAGGTAAAACTTTGGTGAACTTTATTTTTAACATGAGCCAGTCTAGTAACTTTGGACTTCAGCCCGTCTCGATTCGCTCTTTAGCCATTAAAATTCACACCCAGTCCCCTGCCGGGAATCGAACCCGGGACCTTCAAGTCGTTGGCCTACCACCGTAGACTGCACGGTTACCCGACCGGCTACAAACTCAAGGATTCGAACTGTAATTGAAATTTTCAACATTACTTTACGCCCTTAAAAAGCATCCTAACATCCTAAGAAAAGCATTAAAAAAGTCCTCACATCATAATCTTTATTCAATCAGTGGGAGAAAGAATGGAAAATGTGATCATCCTAGCGGTAAGTCAAGATGTCTGCCGGCATTGTCGGTTGATATGTTGAATTTTAATTGATATTTCAATTTTTTTACTACCCTAATATTTCCATGACGACATATTTTTAATTCCATTCCAATTTCTACTTATTACAGAATTACCCAAACTCTATAAAATCATATTTCCGAGAAAACCTAGGTTAGGTTTCCTACATCCATCCAACTTCAGACACCTCCTGATCACTATCCAAAACCCGATCCTTACAGCCACCTCACGTAAGAAATACACCGAGCCGCCATAGCTCAGTGGTTGCCGATCCAGGTGGTCGTGCTCGCTAGTGCTGTAAGGAGGTGTATTGGTGACCCTCTGGCTACCCAAGGATCGTGGGTTCGAATCCCACCTCGGGCATGGATGTGATTTTAACTATGTTGTCATGTCAGTAGTTAGGATCAAGTGAACAGAACACACAAGTTTAATACATGTAAAACAAGTTTAACAAGTAACAAACACAGCCCGCCTAGGGCAAAACACATTTTTAAAAAAGTGGTAGAGCGTTGGCGAGCATTCGGGAGCACGTGGGTTCGATCCCAGCGGTCGACCATCCGGACTAAAGTTTTTCCAGGGGGTTCCTTAGTCACACCAGGCAAATGCCAGGATAGCACCTTCAACATAAACCCTGGCCGATACCTTCCCGAATCCTTCCCTCTCCCGGCCTGAGCCTTAGATGCCTAAAGGCCATAAATAAAATTCAAACGTAAGAAATACAGATACAGAACTAATACTTACTTATAACTTAACCTCATACCGCCATCAATATCACCACTGGGAAGTTTACCCTACATCCGAAAGAGACATACTACAGTATTCTGAGAGTCCACTTCTACTGTACCTTTAACGTCTTTTAGTTTGTCAAACTCGGTGGCCCTTTCAACCTCATAATCAACAACTATTACCGGTCCTGCAATACAATAAATCCTGACACTTTGTTGTTATCCACATCAAAAACCAAAGTACCTCAATTGACTTGGGTTTCAAAGTTGCATTTGTGCAAATCTTACCTCGCCGTGCTACATGCTTACACAGAGTTAAAAAAACCTCATTTACTCTAGGTTTTAACAACGCCAGAATCAATCCTGGTCTCAACCTTTTAAAAAAAATGTTCCACCTATTCTCCTTTCGTCTTGTATTTTGTCCTTTACGGTCCAACAGTTTTAGATTATTCTTTTTTAATCAAACATTATTTTATGTAATATTCATATAGTTAATTAATATTTTGTATTGTATTTTCTTTTTGACAATTTCCGGAGAGAAATCGTGGATATTAGGATTCATTTGATTGCCTCTTCAGTTCTACGTACAACCTTCCCCAAGTATCATTCAGAGCAGTGTTTGATTTGTTCAAGATTACGAAGGGGGGGATCCTAAAACAAACAGTGGCTGGTAAGTTGCAACCTGCTACCTGTTTGGGTAGAAATACAGAGATTTCATCCCTGGTTGGGATGATATTCGGAAGCTACAACCGGGGATGAAATCCTCAGGCACCAGGGAAAATCCTCGGCATCCCCCGCGACAAATCGAACACTGATTCAGAGTGATAGTCCTGTGAAGGAACGTATCTCCGTGTCTTCTGAAACGTTCCAAATGATATTTGCAAGAACGTTGGGACACCACTTTTGGCATTCAGTAATGTGAAGTGACACCATGGTGCCGCAATTTTAAGATGTCCAAGCATGTCTTTTAACAAATGCAAAATTGTTTTATGGTATTTTGGTTGTAAATTCTTATTAGTATAAAAACCTCTTCGGGGTAAAGAGAAGAGTGAGGCAAACATTCTACTCACAAAAGAAGTGATATCCATTTTGCGAGTGATTTTCTTTGTGTCACTATGGTAGAAGTGTTTCCTTTGTAATAAAATTAAGAGATTTAGTATCCTCTCTTCCGCCATAGTGACACAAAGGAAATCACTCTCAAAATGGATATCACTTCTTTCGTGAGTAGAATTCTTGCTTCACTCTTCTCTTTACCCCGAAGGTTTTTTTTTTAATGCTGATATCACTTATTTTGTAAGGCTGCCTATTAAAAAAAGTGCATAGTTTTCATACAAAAGGGTTGATTTTGGACCATGGTAGGCTCCGTATCTCGAAAACGGTAACTCCTATCAAAAAATAATGTTCGATTTACTACAACTTGTTGGGGCCTGCAATTGACCCCCAAAATCTCCCGGTACCAAACATTTAGGGCTAAAACAGAAAGACAGACAAACTTTTCCATCATTTGTGAAAATTCTGTGATTCGGCTAAAAAAAAAGTCGTAACTTTTGAACCCCTACACCGATTTTGACGTGTATACTCCGTTTGAAAGGTATTGAATCGTAGATTAAGATTCCGCAAGTTTGGGCCGCCTATATGGTCTGGGGTCAGTGCTATCATCAGAAATATTTTCTTTTCGCACCTCCTTAGTGGGGCCCACTTAGTGGGGAAAACTTATTTTTTTCTGTCTTAGTATGGCAAAGAGCTTTCAAATGTAAGTTTAAGCATGAAACTTGGGCTTATAGTTCGCTAGATCCGAAACTAGCTGTATACATTGGAGTGCCGCTAACAGACTCATTTGTCAGCGTCACTCGAAGAACTACCGTTCTTCATAATTGCTACAGTGATCCAATCAGACAGATGTCGGTCTTCAGACTGGAAGATCCCGTGTTCAAATCACCTCTAAGTGATGAAAAATTTCTCTACTGCAATAGCGACAGGGTTGATTTTACATTCCAAGTTAATTACGAAAAATCAGTACAAGTTAGGCTTGCCCAAGTATAGACTGAGTTCCATGTTAGTAAGTTGGAAAGTACATATTGAAAAGTGGCAAGATTGTTGCACATTTTGTAAGTAGTAGCTAGTAATTTGCTGCAAACTTAAGGAAACTTTTTAAATTTTTATCATAGCAAGTTTGATGCACATATGATATTTTCTTCGCTTGCTGCCGCAAATATTTTGAAAGTGTAATGCAAATTTTGCTATTGGGATAGTTTCTTTAACTTCATTTCCCACAACCAACCCAAATGTGCAATTTGTCGCTACGCACCTCGCTACATTTTCATCACAGTTCAAAGACGTTGTGCTTTTAAGCTTAGAGCACCTGTACTAGTCGCTTTTTGAACAACTATCGTTTATTTTTTAAACCTTAGTGTTAGGCCACGACGAGCCAGAGCACAGGAAAAGTAAAAAGAGCCTAATAGCGCTACATTGCTACTATCAACTTATTTGTTTTTGTTTCTGAACTATAGAAACCTACACTTTTAGTATATTTTTTGCACATTCAACTGAATCAATTTTTGATCACTTCTGTGCATCTTAAATATGCAAAGATGTAGATAAACTATTTTTTTACAAGTAACACTGTATTAATCTTACCTTGTAATTTGCAGGACTTTCCCGTGTGATTAAAAATCAAACCACAGAATAACAGAAAACACAATACAATTGTATTTTTTAATATACCATGTACCTCGTTTCCTATATAGAAGTGTATTAACAACTGATTCTGTTAGTATAATTCGGAACAGTTCCAAATAAGTCGTTGAAACTTTATCATATTTCAGTTGATTATTATTTGATATAACCTGGACATAGAATTTTATTTCTGCTATTTCGCTAAATTTGTTGTAGCTGTAAAATTAGCTTTTCAATTGTATCATAGCATGCAATTGAGTTTCCAAATGAAAAGCAATTTTAATTAAATATTGTTTGAAAATAATAATTTTAGTATCTGGTATCAAAATTAATATTTATATTATTTTCAAGAAGTCTTGTTCATTTTTTTCTTTACAGAAAGGAATCGTGGGCTGTCTCTACAATTTCAGATTCATCCTGATTCTTTCAAAATTGATAAAAGCAAAGCATTACTTGTGATGTCAATCGTACAGCCAGTGAATACGAAAGTCAATGTGAGTTTAATTTTGCAAACACCAAATCCTTCTATTCTAGTGGAAGAACAGCAACTTCCTCCTGAACGCTTTCTTGTATTCGACATTTCAAATTTGGTGAATAGTTCTACTTTTGAGTTAACGTTTCAACTTAACATAAAAGGTTCCAAGAAAAAAATTCCAGAAGTATTTATAACACGTGGTGTTGAGAGAGGACCATTATTGGTGCTTACGTCGAAAGACTTATCGGAGAACAGCTTAAGAAGAAGTCATCTTAGAGGTGCTAATGATTTGCAGATATCAGCCAGAGGAGATTCATCCAGTTGCCGACTTGAGCAATGGCTAATAGCAGTAGAAGAACTCGGATGGTCTTGGTTGCTCTACCCTGACTATTTACCTCTTAATTTGTGTGTGGGAGCATGTCCAACTCCTCTTTTGAATCAACTTTTCAACTCAACAATTCATGCAGTTGCGCGAGACGTTTATAGGTAAGTATGTTATCGTTTGATTTCCATCACTATACAAGTAACGAAAATTTCTTGCTGAGTTCTTCAACGTATATTATCATAGACCCAATAATAAGATAGATTTAGCGCGCCTACATATTTTCGCCTGCGATAAGGAGCTCGTGATTTTGAAGCCTGCCGCTAGATGACTCTGGTGACTATTTTCAGTCGCTGGTTATTTCCAGTAGTAGCCACCAGAGCCAGCAAACGGCAGGCTTCAAAGTCACGTGCTCTTAAGCAAACAAAAAAAAAATAACATTATTTTTAGCGCAGAAGAAAATAGGTAAGCGGTATAAGTCTATATTGTTATTTAGTCTACAATATTATACACTGTAAAAATTAAAAACATAACGTTCATCCATATGAAATAACCGCATCCGTTCTGGACTGAATATACGTATATCTGTAGAAATAAACTACAATTGAAGCATATGCGCGAACAAACGTCTAAGTGACATTTTCAGATAAAAAAAAATCACGAGTACATTTGTATATATAACAGGAAAAATATGAGGTATAAAATATTCATACTTTGCACAAAAACGGACTTTAGTCTAACATGTCTTCGTGCAAAGTATGAATATTTTGTGCCTCATATTTTTCCTGTTATATATAAAAATGTACTCGTGATATTTTTTAAAATTTGAAAATGACACTTAGGGTCAGTTCTACAAACGACCGCTAAACTTCCAGTTATCACTAAGTTGAGGCCAGCTCTCATCTTGCGTACTCTCATTGGCCAAAATCAGACTTCGCCTCAACTTAGCGCTGACTGGAAGTTTAGAGGTCGATTGTAGAACTGACCCTTAGACGTTTGCTCGCACATACGCTTCAATTCGAAAGAACGTTCAGAAAATCTATTAATGTTCATCTTTCACAAATTTTTACCTACGGTAGGCAACATAGAGCAGCTCTTCTGTTTTTAAATAAACTTTGTGCGCATACAAGCTCTCTACTTTTACTGCACATTTCAAGTGATCTTACTTGACTTGTAGCTCCCTGAAGGATCTTTGATTCCACATTCTCATGTTCGTTATAAACATACATCTATTATTATGGTATTTACTCATCTCTGTTTACTACGACCCTGCGTAGACGCTTCTATACTTACATGGCCAGTAAGAGTTGAGGACAACAATAATTCGCTACTCCTGTCAATAGCTGATGCTACATCCTTCAGATCCCAGTATAAAGAACTAAGGCTACCCTCACTCAGGTGAGTGGAAACCTTATAATATTATGTAGTAGAAGATAAAGCTTTTATTGAACCTATCCTGCACCAGTACATACGTGGATGGATCAGAAAAAAGGTTACAACAACAAATGAAAAAAACTCAGAATGTTCGGGCATGAATTAATAATGTATTCTAAGAAGGCTATATACACATCAGTTTTCCCAATAATCGTCAAGGCGATTGAGACATTTACCAGACCGCCGGACCAACTTGTTGATGCCGGCTTGGTAGAAATCAGGTCCCTGCTCATTGAACCACCGCATGGTAGCTGTTTTGACTTCATAATCGGACAAGAACCGTGTTACAGACAAGTTCGTTTTCAGCTGGGAGAACAGGAAAAAGTCACTGGGGAACAATTCTAGGCCATATGGGTTGTGGCTCCACACTTCGCACAGGAAACGTTGCAACAGTTGTTGAATCTGGTGGGTCATGTGGACTCCAGCATTGTCATGGTTGAAGATGGTACCATTCTTCAACATGCCTGGTCGTTTAGATTTCCGCTGCCAGAATATTCCTTGTGCACAAGAAGCGTATTACAAATGGGACTTCCACGGCAGACCAATTCTGCAAGCGTCTCGCCATTGCATTGGCTACTACTCAGCTGACGGTAAACGTAAGCTGTTGAAACTTTTCACGCGTATATGGCGCCATCTGTTGCACCTCCGGGTAAACCAATTACTTGGCTCCTATCTCGTGCATTCACAGAATGCTTATTGTAATTGTTTTTTCTGATCCACCCACGTACATTAGTAGATAAAATTCACACTACCCACTCCCACTGTCTGTTTCATGAAATCATTGAGCTGCTGAAAGTGTTCTATAAAAATTCTATATGCTGCTCAGGAAGAAAAGGCAACA
>JAGDQP010030592.1:2834-18720 GCA_022664845.1 Lepisma saccharinum | reverse complement strand
GGAGGATTTTACATCTTCTAAGCAGGCTATGCTACTGAAGAAAGTAAAGATGGACATACACTAATACCCAGTATCTTTAATAAAACAGCTTTACTGTAGCTACTAGGGACAGGTTTGAACATGAAGATTGAAAAACAATATCTATCATTCATGTTTTTCATGATATTGTGTGTGTTCTATTCCATGTATATTCTAGTTCAAAACAAGTACCACCAACAAAAATACTCTCTGAGTAATTTAAGACAACGAACTCAATATCTCAATAAATAAATATTTTATCAGAAACTCCGGAAGTACAAAAGACCAATTCACAACCGAGCCTTCCAGATAGTTTCGTTATAGACGAGACCCTTCTTTCTCTAGAGAGCACAAAGACACAGCACGATTTACAGAGTTTGCAGTAAGTTTGGTCAAACCTGGAACTTCTGAAGAAAGCAGTACTGACAAGGGAATCTTCCGAACCAAGTTTCGGATCAACCGACCAGACTATACGCATTCGATAGAGGAGGTCAAAATATACGTACTGATGGATTATTAGACTCGGAGATATAAATGATTGATATGAACATGAATATACTGAAGAACAAGTAAAGAAGAAGTTGTTTATTTCAAAGAGTACTGAGTGGAAAATAATAATGGAAAGTAATGGCTACCTTGTGGATGCTGTATTCTTCATGGATACCATCTTGAATTTCGCCATATTGAATCTTAATTGATTTTCTTAAATTTGAAGTAGGTCGTGCAATATGTCATTCTGGGCTAGACATTTACAAAAAAAATGGGTTTCTGAAATCAATATTGCCTTAGATGTAATATTGTGAGAGATAACGGCATGTGATGCTAGCATTAGGTAATAAAACAGCCTGGAAACACCAATTCCATCTTGAAATAACCACGAAAATGAAACCTAAATGCATACAAATTGTTCCTTAGTACAATGCATTATCGATATGAATTTTTTACACATTCGGTTTTCATTTCCGTCGTTATTTCGAAAAGCAATGGGCGTTTCCAGACTGCTGCATCAATACCTGATACGTTACGGAAAAACTGACATATATTTTTACATCCTCTATCGAATGCGTATGGTCTGGTCGGTCGATCCGAAACTTGGTTTAGAATTTTCCCTTGTGAGATTATACCAACATAGCCAGGATGTCTTTCTTTGATAACAACAGTCACACCACCTGCTATGCATATAGGGTTTCTGCCTTTCATTCCAAAACCAGTCATAGATCATGCAACTGTATATTTAGACTCGAAAAAATTACAGCATGTATGTTCACGACTGAAACACACATATATGCCTGTAGTATCTGATGAAGATGTGATTCATATTGTTATATACTGTATGTCGTAATTAGTATCCATTCATTTCCTTGATATAATTCCAATGCTTGGGAACTTTCATTCCGCAAAGATGCATGTCATTGGCAAATACCTACGAGGTAGTGGAGATCAAGATGAATTTATTGACTGCGGAGTGTTTGATCTGAAAACTTTAGTCTGTTATGAGGGGAAGTAATTACTACCAATCTCTGAAGGGTTTTTTAATTCCTGAGGAAGTTTTGCTTCAATGAAATGGGTAACATTAGGAAATGTCTTAGTATAAATTATTACATGCAAATTATTAATAATGCTAAACCGCGAAAGATCAAATTTTAGAGAAAAACATGCATGTCATATTTCGTTTGAAGAGCTTTTATCTTGTATGCCAAGATTAGGTGATGACTTCCAAAAGTTTTCCAACAAGTGTGACTAAAAGTCTGAGTTGTGTAAATTTTGAATTGATACACATTCTTTGAATTGATACACTTTAAAAGTTTCTAATAACCTTTGATAGAGAAGGTAATTGGGAAGAACACCTCCAAGCTATTCAATTTTCTCTTCACATATTTTATGAATCGTATGTTATGAAGTTGATAGCATCAACCATCTACGGTATGCATCTTGATATCTAGAGAAAATGTGGAGCTCGTAGAAAGAATATCCTGAACTATGTTAGAAATTTATCAATGGCCATTTCTTACTAAACGAAACCAAGCGATCTTTCATTGCTGTCTCACCAGACATGAAGCTTGAGCAGACAATAAAGAAACAACAATTAATTTCTAAAGGAATAATCGGACAAACAAGGCAACAAATTTATGTAACAGACTGCGAGTTAATATATCATGAAGTGTAGCCGTATCCATTATATTCAGAGAAATCATTGATATTAGAAGTTTTGTATAGTGAGGGAATGTATAATGCATTTAGCAGTTAATATGCTTTGTGTGTTTATTATAAGTAGATGAAATTCGTATGAAGGATCAAGTGAAATACAGCTTCATCACTTTATCACTCAGCACATTGTACCACGAGAGGCTGCTTTACGCCTTTTATGTATAAAAGATCAAGGAGATCAAGCTTTCAGAAACGATCGATTTATAAAAGTACTAAAAAACTTTCAGACACCACTACAAAGGTAAAATTATCCATAATGGAAAGAAAAGCAGCTATAGCAACACATAAATCATATTCTTCATTTCATAATCTTAAAAAGGGTGTAACATAAGCTGAAAGAAATATAAATATAGCAAAAAGAGGACATAAAATGACGGTTATCCAGCGATTTGATCTACTGTAACCTAAGATTGTAGTGGCTTTCCCATAAAGCCTGTAAAACATGTACTATTAACTGAACTTGAGAAACAATAGGAACCGAGGGACAACAACGTCCATCAGCGGAAAGCTTTTGAAGCTACTGCTGCTGTTTTACCTTTCGAATATAGCAGCAGCTGCAACATATTGTAAATAATCAGTATGCTTCTTATAATATTAAATCTGAACTTCTTGAACTAAAAACATATATTTCGACACTAAAATATTCCTTTAATTCGTCTAGGAGTGAAGATATACTTAATTTTAATTCTATGGAGCCATTTTGGAAAATGGCGTCTCTAAATCTTTTTCTAGGCTACGGTGATGCCTACTCAAGTTTTTCTACTTCCTTGATAACTGTCCAACACGCTTGTGCTAGTCAGACAAATAAGACAAACATTTTTAAGGGTCTCCCAGTACAGGGACTGAAATACTATATTCAAGGACCTCTGGGAACACATTTTATATTAATATTACGCACATTAAAAATAAATATCCGCGTTGGAATGATTTCGGTAGCATAACCAAAATCATCTGTTGTGAGAGTAGCAAGATGATGATAATGTTCAGCATTTATTGCAGTCATCGTCCTTAGATCATAGGTTGCGTAAGTTTATGAAGCATTTGTAACAATCCTAATTTTAAATTACATACATACCAAATACTGTCATGAAGTCTCCAAGCTCTTCAGAATAATAAATGCCTACGTGAAAATATGTATATTCTGGATCATATCCCTCATTGCACTTCAGTATGTTTTGAATTGCTCTTGCTTCATTGCTGGAGTTTATAACAAGCAAATTTGCTCCGTCCTTTTCACATGTCTCTTTAGCATCTGCCCGATCAGTTCGTCTTGAATAGACTCGATAATATCCAAAAGGAGACAAGTAGGTGTAATTTTCAGGGACAAATGAACCTGAAAATAAATATGATTTGCATACAGATTTGCCCTCGCAAATATAATAAAAAACTACTTACTATATCGTTTTGAATATGTATGATGCAAGCTAAAATATATTAAAAAAAACTTTTTGTTGGTATGTAAAAATAGTAGTCATAATAGTTAAAGAATGTGTGTCTCCTGCCATCAATATTTTTGTATAAAATGAATTAATAAATATCTATTTCTACCTTCGAAATGAAATTATAAGGGCTTTTCAAGAACAACCAACCTTTTTAGAAACAGAGACACCCTACGGAGTTTGAGTAAAGGTAAAGATAAAGGTTGTACATTACTAAACAAAAGTTTTTATCGCCGTGTATGACGGGTATGCTTCATGCAACGCATTGAAGGTTTCTGTAAATGTTTTGGACTTCGAATATCACACATATTCGCTGCTTTTGCAGATGCTTCATGGTCGTGTAACACAGCCTCAATGGGCACTTAACATGCCTGAACTCAACATATCTGACTCAGTGCGATCTGCAGCGTTTTTCTTGTCAGCTGAATTGGTAAAATGTTCCACTTAATGTCGAACGGTACGGCTGAGAACTGCCATTGTTGGGTTGGTTAAACGTATTTAGATATGAATTTTACAGTATAATGTATGTTTCGTTTCGAACAACGCCTGGACATAGAACACCATATTCCTCATAGAAAATTTCATCTGCAAGTACATATAGCACAAAAATATTTTTAAAAAATGTATTTATTTTTTTAGTATTTACTAATTATTAAAAAATAAATCCAAATGCTGCAGATTTTATCGCGTCGTACATTGGAAATGCTTAACGCAACCATAATGTAAAAAAAAAACATCATTTTCAACGTAGGTTACATACTTCATATTTAAATAGTATCTTAAAAAAAACACATGAAAAAATTAGGTACAGTGAAATTCCTGCTCTGTGGTATAAACAATTGCTGGAAGTAGATTATATTACACCGAGCGTTACCTATGCTGAAGTAGCTTGCTTAATTATGGTTAACCATGCCAAACTGTTAAATCCTGTGTTGCCCCCGCTTTTTCCGCTCATTCTTCTAGTAAAAATAGGATACAGAAATGGACAATTGAAAATTATAATCTGAAAGAGAAGAATTGCATTCTCATTTTCGCGTAATTATACTCTAACTGACCACACTTACCAAACCAGTTTATTAATTAAGCGTTTGTGACTGTAATGAACCTTATCTTCTCGATTAATATGAGATATCACAAGTTACCTTCTGAAGCTTGTTCAGTTGCAAAATTCTATAAATTTAGAACTGTCACAAAGTAACGTTCGTAACTGAAAAAGTTCGCGTTAGTTCGTGTTCAATTCCTGAATGTGAAATGTTATTTATGGATTTTAGACATTTTTGTGTTAGACTGGGATAATGTAGTGGAAAGGATGTAGGGAGGAAACGCCCAGGGCTTAGCTAAAAGTTACCATTCCAACATTTACCTAGTATTATTGAGGAAAACCCATGAAAAATTCTCAAGACGGCCGGCTGATAGAAACAACCTAACGATTCCTGAACCTATCGAATACAAAGCCAACACTCTAACTGGCCACTTGTTGTCCGTCATTTCTTCTGTTCATTGTATCCGCTACATTTCCTTATCTGTTACAATTTTTCAGATGCGCGATTGACATTTTGTCAAAATCTAGAGTTTAAAAATCGATTAAATGCATGTAAATGGGCAGTATAACAAATCAAATTGAGCTAGATAACTTCATTACAAAGCGCAGTATTCGATGATGCTACATATTTTGGAACTGTACCAGTAGCGTCGTTAGGTCTTGACAAAGCGTCGTCTTAGAATCATATGGTTCTAATTACATAGGATTTTTAATGTTAGTCGACAAATGGTCACTGCAATATTACATTTATGTTTTAGTTGTAAATGATGTTGTTTAGGTATGTATGTGTAAGAAACTCGACACCAGTGAACTTCGCAATTTTGTATTTAAACGTTTTGTTTATAATTCTTCATAATCATGAGTAAGATTAACAAAACTGTAAAGTCCATTAGTGTCAAATATTTTAAGATGAAAATATATTAACACAATTAAAATCAACTATTACATTTGCACATATTTTCTTGTATTAAGTCCGAGAATATATTCTACACGTTTTGGGTATGCATATAAAAGGGACGAACAATGCAAAATGGAACTTAACTGAGCCTGTGCATAATCGAAATCGAAGACCTCTTATCATTATTCTGGTAGGAGCTGATTTCCATTCCGATGAAATCTCTGACATTACGAGTCCAAGGACTATTGCACGACAGTCTTCAAAGTCTCCACACCATGAACTATTTTTCGAGCGAATTAGTTCTAGAAAACTCGAAATAGGTGGTAGTCTATAGGGACTAAGTCAGGAAATTAGGGCGGGTAGGCTAAAGTCTCCCAACTAAATTATATCAATTTTTGACAGCAGTATGCCGCCTGGCGGTATCATGGTGGATGATCACTCCTAGGCGATTAACGAGTAGAAGATGGCATTAGTTGTTGATTAGGTTCCAGGACCTCGCAGTTAATTATTCCCTTGACATCTCACCACACATTTAACATCATCCTCTTGGGATGGAGTTCTGGTTTGGGCGTCAATGCAGGCGGTTCAGAAATGCAACACACAGTTCTTCAACGTTTTGTATTCCGTTACAAAGCACACTTCTTATTACCCGTGACAATACTTGTCATGACCATGTCATTTTTGTATCAAAAATGCAAGTAAATACCGGTAGCGACGTGCCCCATCATTTGATTAGCACCCAGCTGGTGGGGAACACAACGATTGAAAGTTGTAGTTTAACCCAGCGATTTGAGCCGTCCTTCAACTGTTTTAGTATACGGTTGGATTCTAGCTGATTCGTGTGGCTTAGTCGAGATCCTCTTCGGGAAACGCTTATGAACGTCCAGAGCAATTGATCTTTCTTGACAGCTTCTTTCTGTGTTCTTGAATTTTCGAACCAACCTATGTGTTCTATCTTGAGCTGCATCTTTCCCACACAGTTCGCAAATATATTTCGGCAGGCTGCGGCCGCATTACTGCTTTTTCAAACTAAAAAGTAAGTAGTGCTCCTTATCTGTGTCTATTTCACCGACATGATGCGCTGTTCCTATGTACTAATCTATTCACTGCTTGTGCCTGTGATTGCTATAGTGTTCCCCAGCTTACGTGGCTAACATTTCATTAAATGGGAGCACCATCTGTAAAATCTGTAACAAACTAACAGTATGACAACGTGTGACATGTCAAAACGTGAAGAAGTTTTATCCTTATCCAATACATACACACGCAACGCAAGTAACACAAATTACAATTGAAACATATATTTTGTGCGCATGATTACGAGTTGAATTCTTGCCCGAGTCTCCTGAACGCTGTGGTTCAGATCCCACTATACCAAAAATAAAAGAGAAAGAAAAACAACTAAAAGTCCCGTTCTCAGAAGCTCCCCACATTCCCTAGGACGTTAATAACCGTTCAAAAGAATTCGAATCCCACCTATGCCGTAGAAAAATCGGTGGCATATTTGACTACTGCATTTCCGAAAATAGCTAAGTTATCTTAGCTTGATATGTTTAAATAAATTATCTAAAGAATTATTCGAGATATCAAAGAACATTTAGTATTCGTAATCAGGGATACATTTTCATTGCGAATTGCTCTTTACTTGCTGTCACATTCTAATAATAAAGGATTTCCATTATTCTTGTGTTCATTGGAGAATAATACAACATAATATACAAAATAACTTTATAATTTATTATAAATGATGTACAAATATATCCTGCTCTGTATGCAATCCTACTTTTAAAAAGTCGACCAAAACCTCCATGAAACATACTTTGTCCTCACACATATACTCCTAGAATACTTGTCCTCTCACTTCTAATCCATAATAACCGTTTCTTCAGAGGACGATCTATATATTTTGTGTAGGTCGTGAAGCCTGGTTTTCCGAAATCTGTACCCAGACGCCCGTAAAGAGTAAGGGATCAACTGTTTTCTTTTGGGTGATGATATGTCTCGACATGGTACTTATGTTTCCACAGTCAAATAAACGAACATATTACTAAAGAGTAACTAATTCAGACTGGTATAGTTAAACCTATAGCCTACGGCAAGTCATTTTGATGGAGGACAGCAAAAACTGACAAATTAATTAGATATAGGACACAGTGGTACATGATTAATAATAAAGAGCATGCAGTATAAAAAATATACCAAAATATTGATTTAAAATATTAGATGCAAAGACTACATGCATTTACATAGCCATGGTTTCCATCCAAGAGAAAAAGTCTTCAAGATCTAGAGAGGTAAAGTGTGACTTTTGAAGTAATTACTTCGGGTGTACGAAAGCGATGAAAACATACATTATAAATGGGTTAAATTTCACTTATGTTATTGCAGGATTGCAGTGATCGTATTAGGGCTTGTAGATTGCGTAAGGATATTATACTGGAAGTGTGGAATAGAATATGTAAAATGGCGAGCGAAGTAATCTAAAAGTAGCACAGATAAATTACATAATTAACGCCATGGTGTGTGGAATGTACAATTTAATCTACACAATAACAAACATTCAACATTCGACGCTATCCTAGAAATCAGTTTTCTTCACGAAATGGTCGAAGAACCAGGCGTTAGCAACGGCCTTCTTTTAGGATTGCCAACTCCGAACTTCTCAATAGCCGGATATTCCTGTTATTTCGGTTTGGAATCCGGAAACATATAAAAAATAACTACTTACTTCACTATTAATGTATTCCAACACAGTTTGAGCAAATAGACATAAGAAATTCAATTAAATCATCCAGTGAGGTCTATAAAAATAACGGTAAAGGATTGAATTGAATTCATGTATGGCCTTTAGGCAACTTTTGCTTAAGTCGGTATAGACTAGAAGAGAGAATGAGGAAGGTAGTGGCCAGGACTATACTTAAGGTGCCATCTAGTCAGTATTTTCCTGATGAAACTGGGGGAAACTCAGAATTTTAAGTCGTTTGGTACGAACTCTCGTGTCGAACAACCCATTGCCGATCTAAAGTCCGCAATGTTACCGCCTAGAACAACAGAGCTAGGTACGGCAAAGGAGACTTGTGAAAATTCATTCAGGGCAGGCTAGAATAGGAAATCATGTAGCACATACAAAGGATAGCTGAACAGTTAAACAATTAAAATAAATTTACATGGTCTCGAAATTACTCTTTGCATGATTAATAATTATTCTTTTAATATGTCTTGATCAAAATAGTATTATTCTGTACCGGTATTTGATACGTGTGCGTAAATTAAATTGAGGCTTGCACTTTAAAAATATGAAGATACACAATATGAATAGTCACTGTTATGATAAATTGCACTATTACAGCAAATATAATATCGCATCATTTAGAAGTAAGTAAACACACTATTATAAAGAACTGGGGTGTTTCAACAGACCCAAAATAAACTACAAATCGTGCTTTTTGGACTATTAATTTTAGGATTCTGAGTCTTCACTCACAGGGTAAAACTTTATAACTTTATATTTAAACTTAAAGTAAATACTCTTTTTTTTTAAAAAAAAACACCTCTTAAAACCGGACATTATGCATTCGGTTTGAACTTGTAACCGGACACCAGACGATTGGCTCGAGAACCGGACTGTCCAGTTTAAAACCGAACGCTTGACAACCCAAATTCTTTTTATGAACTAGGTTACTTCTGCAAGTATGCCATATATTTTAAGTAAACACTAGTAGTGTATGTTCATGAACCTATTGCATATTCCATTGTTAGTGATCCCAAATAACTTGGTTATATTACAGGATGAATCAACTGCTATCAAAAGCACCATAGTATACAAAATCATGCTGAAAATGAGATAAGGCAAGGAAGGAAGAAACCTAAAAAATGGCGGGTTCCCATTATGCGTTACGTAGAGAATATATTGCAAAAAATGATACTGGAATTACGGGACAAAATATGTAGAAAATAAAAAGAAGAAACCTTTAATGACTTTTTAGTTTACAAAATATGTAATATATAATTCTAAGATAAAGGAACGAACAAGATGATATCCAGAGTAACAAACATTTGATATTGCACGCTATCCCGATTGTCAGTTTTCAGCGCGAACACTTTGAAGATTCGTTTCCTTCCATCGACGTTCAGTACTCACTTTAAACAAAGGTAGAATATAATCATCGTTTTCCTCTTCTAGGTTACTACAGTCGTCTTCCCCTTATATTTTTAAATGTCCTTATATTCCAGTGCTCATAAAACACAGGAAATAAGGTATATCAAGCAAGGCTAGACATGCCCGTGTACGTGTATGGAAGTAAAGAAAGAAGACAAGGGAGGACAAAACCTACACGAAAAGTAATAGAGAGAAAGAATTGTGAAAATTCCTTAGCAGACGTTAAAATAAAAAAAAGATAGATATATATGACAAAGAAGAATGGAGAGACAGAAAGTCGCACGGTTGCGTTATAGAAAGGAGTAAAATATTACGTATGAATGCGTTACACGTGTTTTTGATAGGTAGCCAACATAGCTATTCGATGAAACTAAAATTTGCAACATAGTGTACGGATTAACTAACCGGCATTACGTAATTGTGTTTATTAATCACTATCAAACTACTAACTTGATTTACCACTAGCTTCATTCCCGGAAATTTTGATGCCTGCACTGTAAGTTACAAGGGAATATTGTAATAGGTCCCAATTGTTAAATAGCTTCTCGATCAAAGCCTAGTTGGTACTTGGTTGTGAACACAATCAGCGCGTAGGTGCGATGGATGCCCTTTAAATTATGAATAAACATTTGTTATCTCATAACACCCTGCTTCAGTTTATAGTAAGAAATAGTGCTCCCCTTGTGCAGTTTGATGCAACAATATTACGGATGGTCTCATTTTGTAGGTTATGGGGCAAGTGTTGGTAAAAGTAATGGTGATCATTTGGGTAGTCCGACGGAAGTCATAGGGAGAGGAAAATCCAATATGGCCGGGGAAAGACGAAATTTCTATCAGACAAATGTAACACCTAGAGCTATAATATCGCCAGATTGTACACGTTCAAAAGCGAAATTGTTAGCGAATGGTGGTGGCTACTAGGGTCGTCTATCTGTGACCATGGGAAGAGATAAATCCAGTACGATTACCGAAACAAGTCATTTCTAGAAGAAAGAAAACATTCTTAGGAACTAATAAACCTAGAATTATGATTTGTTGATAAGTTGTAGTGCTTCATTAGTAAAATACTTAGAAAATAACAGTGGGAAGTTGGGTAGTGCTAACTGAGCTCACGAGAGGCGGTTGAATCAAATATGACCGCCAATACAAGTAATTATATCATTACAAGCAATTCAATCTTCGCAATTATTGCACGCAGAGCTATGAATTTGGAGACAATTTGTAGAGTTATGTGGTGAAAATGATGTTAGTCAGCCGATGGCTATAGCTAGGGGCAAATCCAAAATGTTTGCCAGAATATGCTATATCTAGCAAAGAAGCAACCACAGCATTCTTAGGAACTATTGCAACTAGAGCTGTAGTTTTCGTGCCATATTGTATGAGTTTGTTAACAAAATGATTAGTAAATTATGTTAATTAACAACTTGGGCAACCTATATACGGCTATTAGGAAGGATGATTCCAACGTGGCTGCCGAGACAAGACATTTGTAGTATACAAGCCACAACATCTTCGGAATCATTCCACCTACAGCTATGATTCTGGTGTAAAAATGTATGTTTTTAGTGATGAAAAGTGATGAATAAATTATGGTGGCCATCTGGTCCGTCTTGGGCCATGGAGAGGAAAGAATCCAATATGGCTGCAAAAATATGTCACTTCAAACAAACAAGCAAACACTTATTAATAACTGTTAAGAAAATAATCTCATTATATAGTATTTTACAGTAAATAACTCATAATCTCACCAATGGTACGTGTAAAAAGCTACTATTTCACAAATATACTCGTATATGAAACGAAAGGATTCCTCGTGTACTTTTTCACTTATTTTGAATTGCGTTATGGCCAAGAACAGTATCCACTTTGAATATATTACTCCGAAATTGTTTCATACTGGTGCTCCTGCACTCCAAATGATGGAATATCGTAGCGATAATGCCATACATTACAGCGGGAGGAGTATAGTATTGTCCTTAAGGACTTAATCATGATATTTTGTAGTTTCAAAATCACTTGCAATCTTTCACCTTTCTTAGAATCACGTTCCATGACTTACACTACGTAATAATTTACCACTAGTATATTTTATCTAATCTGTATAATTTTCTTCCGCCTCATCTGCTTTCATTCTGATTCAATGTGTTAAAATTTGTTCTGAAAAGTCCTCAAAGCTAGTTTTAAATTTCTTGACTCCATTCGGATTCAGGAGAACAAATGAGAGTACCCAAGCTTAAAGTTCTCATCACAAAATGGATGTTAATCATAAACTTTTAGATCAATTATCCCTTGAACACGTTGAACTGCAAGACGTGGAAAATGCCATAAAGAACTGAAGCCACGAACATCAAAGTTTGCTCTGAGATACAGAAATATCAAAAACAAGTAATTTTCAATAAATCACTAATAACGTCTGAATTCCCTCCGAAATTCAAAATCAGCAAATCAGGTGGTACGAGGTACGATTTTAAAAATTACAGTCCAATAACTATAATATGTGCACCAGCTAAAGTATTCAAAATTATCATATAAGAACAAGTATATTCACATGTTTGCTCAGTAATTTATCCTTCCAACAATTCTTCTTACGAACTGAATCAATTGTAACTAACAGTCATGAATTCGCCCATTTTTAGCCACACAAACAGATAATAAAAGTAGGTATTATTTAGATAGATTTTTTATAACGCATTCGAAGATATTAATCATGACATCCTTCTCCGCAAGCTTGCGTCTTTCAACCTTTTGTCGTACCTTCGCCAGCTGATAGCATCTTATTTGTATAACCGTAAACACAGTGTGTGTGTGTTATAAAAATATTATAACCAATGAAATTCTGGGATGCGGCAGGGATCGAACCTTGGACTCTTTTTTTTTTCAAATGACTTCCCCGGTGTGTAAAAACATCCCCCAACAAGCCATTGTTAGCAGAGCAGATGATTTAAAAATCGAGTGTATAATTTTCTGTGGATTAGGCGCTTTCTCCTTAGAAAACGACATCAAAGCAGTCTCCAACTTGTGCCAAAGAAACATGTTGTTATTAAATATTACAAAATGTAGCGTCAGGTTTTATACGAGAAAAAGGAACTATTTAAAATCTGAATAATGTATTAATGAATCACAGCTGGTCCCAATAGATTCTATTGCCGATCTTGTTGTGACCATAACGTCCAACCTCCGATTTGAAATACACATCAAGCTTATTATCAGTGACACTTTCAGGAATCTCGGGTCTGTAATGAGACAAGGAAGCGATTTCTTAAATATTGGTGTTTTCAAAACTCTATACACAGCGTATGTTCTGTCGCAGTTAGAATAAGCTGCAATTGTATGACATTCTTATACAAAGAAGAACACTCGGTAAATTGAAATTATACAATCTAAATTTGTCAGCTTTATAACATGCAAAGAAAAGGAATATGTGCTAAGTTTGAAAATAATTTGGACTTAGTAAACAAGTACACATTCCAATCTTTGGAAAATAGAAGAGTTATTTTCTATTTTCTTTTCTAACTCATGAAAATCATTATCCGAAATACGTTTGCACGTTTCCCACTAAGTTACTCGACCTCGCAGTCTTCCACCTCCCACCCGAAAGGACCAATTTATTAGGTATATCGCTTATTAGAAGAATGTGCTCATTATATAGTTGTATTCTTGAAGCATGTCCACCGAGTTAGACATGTTTAATGTTAATACAAGTGGATTTCATTGTTATTTAAAGTAATATTTTTTAGAATATGTCGCCATAAAGCTTCAAATATGAATATATACTATGTTGTAGAAAATGTCATATACATAATGAACACCTGAACTAGGTACCTAAATTGTGTTCAATAAATAAATAAAATTCAAGCTAGGAAAACGTGGAGTCATTTTATCTATTTCGGTAAAATTTATCATACAAACAAGCAAATTTGCACCCATAAATTCTTTAGTTTTCTTTCTTTAAAACTTTAAAAAATTAAGTTGTGCTCTAACCGCCTTCTTAAAAGATAGCACCCAAAATTTGCTTTCGTTTCAGCTAACAGTATTTCTAATTTGATCAAGAACAATAACGAAATTTTAGCTGTCATTTTCCAAGATAGTAGCTTTATATTACATTTCATTTTTGTATTTATCATTGTGAAAAAAAAAAACTTAACAGAACCATTGTTGTAATAGTTTGTAATACAATTTTCATCACTAAAAGCTGTCACACATGTCCTATTGTTTGGGAGTCATTCTTAAATAGTGCTTTTGTTTCAAGATAGCTGCTACACCACAACCTAATTTGGAGAAATTCCTAGAATTTCAATCAAGAGGCTAAAGATAATATGCCTGCGTGTTACATTGCTTATGTAAAATATTTGTAAAGAATTTCACTCAGCAAGGGTTGCCACCTTTTGATGAATGAATTACGGGACACTCGGCAAAAATACGGGATAATAATAAAAATTAATACGGGACAAATCTAAAATAACTTAAAATAACAGTAGCTTGTTAGGCCCTGTACTACTATATGACTATACGCACAATTTAAAACCACCATAATAATAAATTATACAGAGAAAACGTCTTACTTGCAACAGCACTGGCGGGCAGAAAATGAATATTTCATTTTTCTAAGCACAGTTATCGTTAATATTTGCACTTCAAAAAATGACTGTGTTAATCAACATTTTTAATGTCCCTGGGCTACCACCGTTTTGGTTTTCAATAAACACAACAAACGGTATTGATTTCCATGATTCAACACAATGGATGTATTGTCAATGTGGATTCAACTCAATGAAGAGCGTCATGCTACCACTATCACAGTGTTGAATCACCGAAATCATACAACAAACGGTGCTGATTTTTTTTTAAAAAAAAGTGTGGTCACTATGGGAAAATTGGCCGAAAAATATTGAATTGACATTCATTTTTTGCATTATGTTATCAACTAGAGCAAACGCAAGGCGCGAGTATTTTATTACCATCCCCAGGACTCGTGTTGGGGTCTGGGGATGTGAACAGAATCTGCTCGCTAGTTTACATAGTAAACAGCTGGAAAAGAGACCATCCCTATTTGTTAAAATTATCGATATTTTGAAAATATGTCTTTTAATTTACAACTGATAATACGGGACGCGTAAATTTTATCCAAAATATGGGACACCCTGTATTGTACGTGACAGGTGGCAATCCTACCCTCAGCTTTTAACGTATTATGACTGAATTATAACAACTTCCTACGACATAGTTAACTGTATTCTAGAAATTGCATGTTATAGCGACTATATTGAGTTCTTCCAACGACGCAAGACGACTACACAGATGCCCATCGACATTTGTATCATTTTAACCATCTTGCAATTGTACACCAGAAGTACAGCTTTGTATGCCATAGTACCCAAGATATCATTCCTCTAGGTTAGAAACGAATTGTTTCGCAAACATACTGGAATCTTTGCTTTCTATGACCCAAGGTAACCAACCATCACCCGGCTGTCCGCCATCACTTGCTGATTATTTTGACCATTCAATATACAATTGAACACCATAATCTTAGCTCTAGGTGTAATAGTTCTTAATATGTGGATGCTTGTATGATAGAAATAGTTTGATTCGACAGCCATGTGGGATTAATAATCTACCGGACCATGACTAGAGTGGTCAACATTACTCGTCCACCATTGTGCTATAAAACCTATAATCTCACACCATAATTGAAGACCTGGATTGAAAAATATCCAAAGTCCACTTTTTTCGTATTTGCATTTTCTCCGTTCGTCGGTATTTATGTTCCAAAGACTGTCTACTCTCATAAAAATTACACACCTTTTTGAATTACGAAATCTAATAGATTATTAGGAAAGTATTTTGATGTTTCTCTGTATTGTTCTTTTGTAAGATTGTTTGCTAATTCTGCTAAACTCTTTGACATAAACCTAAATGAATCTAGAAACCTTAAATGAATTCCATTCTTTTTACCAACCTTTACATATTTCGAGAATGTTATATATTTCTCCTCATTATTTGCAATCAGTTTAATTTCATTTGTATCATAAGCAAGTTCTTTAATAAAGAGATGAGTATCATTACCACTTAAGTTGTGAATAAACACTGGAACAAAATTAGGATTTCTATAGTTCAAATTA
>JAGDQP010030591.1:0-22512 GCA_022664845.1 Lepisma saccharinum | reverse complement strand
CGTGGAAAAATTTATTATAGTATGTTCTGATGCCACTGAATAGCATTCGCTCGTCATTGGTTTCATCTAGCACTTCTGACATGATGTTGAAATTAGTCCCATGGTCACACTTACTTTTCTATGCATTCTGTTAAGCAGTGATTAAAGATTTTGTTGTTCTGCATTATTATGTATTACGAGATGTCTTTGTTTCAAGCATATAAATGGCTAAAACAACTAAGATCTGTTATGCAAAGCAGGGGGCAAAGTCGGATTTTGTTCAGTTTTGGACACTCACTATTCCTTACTGGGTTGAAATCAAAATTATTGATTGATTGAGTTGTTATTAACGTCCTAAGCGAACTGGTGAACTTCTAAGGACCCTGTTTTTGGTAAAGTGAGCTCCAAACCACTCCGTCCAATAACTCTCAGCGGAAACTGAACCCATGACAACGCGTGCACAAAGAGAGCGCGCTAAACTCTCGGCTACTCCGAGTGGGAAATCATAATTCTGTTAGTTGTTTTATTTCAACTTGAGAATGATTATTTACTCTTCGTGACCATAAGTTTGTAAGGGTAATTTTTCATCCCATTTTTTCCAATGATGGACGTGGAGATGCCCATTAATGAAATGGTTTGTTTTAGCATTAGACACTATTCATTACAACTAAGAATTTTCATTTTTATGACGACAAGGAATCTATGGCTCAGACCGGGATAAGCTAGAGGAAAGGAAGCGAGAAGGAGTCAGACAGGTCTAAGTTGAAGGTGTCATCAAAGCATTGGCCTGGTATGACAGGAAAAAATCCTGTTAAACGTCAACAAGGATAGTCGACCGCTGGTTTCGAACCCAGAACCTTCGGAACGATCACTCAGTGGAATTCCATGAAACCATAAAATAATCGAAGAACAGCATTTAACATATAATCTTATTTAGTAGATCTACTCATATTAGAAACATCAGCCATGATTATTTAAATTTTTTAAGTTAAACAGTATGTCCATTCCTGGGACATCCAGATTTTCACGGGTACAAAAGTAATGTTAGACAAAAAATGTGATTAATTCTCAAATAATGTATATTAATTAAAATATTGTGTAGGAATCACTTGTGTTTACCTTATTAATTTTTGTTTGAGTTTGATGGGTCATATCATCGATTAAGTTGAACTAAAACGTTGTCTTAGAATGATTATTTGTAGTTTGGTAGATTCTTTGAGATATTTTATTTCTTATACTATTTTGTTAACTCTATTATGAAATATGGAACCTATGAACATGAAAACGAAATAGAAACCATCTGTCAGCGTTGTTAATTACAACACGTTGTGCTTAATTTTCCATCTCAAAAATGTCTTTGTTTCACTTTGAGGATCATTTCGTTATTGTGGAGTGATTAGCTAATTGAGTTCAAACGCCATTTCATCAAATGTGCTACGATTTCCATTAAAGCTTGTACGCCACACAATCATGCACAAACACACTCAGAGAGAGAAAGAGAGAAAGAAAGAGAGAGAGAGAGAGAGAGAGAGAGGGAGAGAGAGAGAGGGAGAGAGAGAGACGGGTAAGGGAGGGGAAGAGAGTGAAATGTAGCGAAACATCATGGTTCTGTTCATGCTGATACGTTGTGTGTGCTATGGCCAGAAATTTGTTTTGTTTTGACATCCTCAGTTGACTGAACTCGTCAGCTGGAATGTGTGATTACATGTACACAGAACACATGACATCCTTGTTATTTCCAACTCTCGCCAAACTACAAATATTACTGGAGTGAATTATTTATTGTGTTGGAGAAGTTACTCGGGCTCAGTTTTTGGTTGCTTTATTTCATATCTTACCCACTACTACAAGAAATTCGACACGTGTAGGTAATATCATATTTTTACTAACTGTAAGCAACACGTTTACATATAGTCCTTAAAAACTACTACATAAAAATACTGTCAATAGTTATCAGCATAAAAACCCCTTCGGGGTAAAGGGAAGAGTGACGCAAGAATTGTACTCACAAAAGAAGTGATATCCATTTTGCGAGTGATTTCTTTGTGTCATTATGATGGAAGCGTTTCCTTTGGAATACAATTAAGGGATTTAGTATCTTCCCTTCCGTCATAGTAACACAAAGAAAATCACTTGCAAAATACATATAACATTTTTGTGAGTAGACTTCTTGCGTCACTCTTCTCTTTACCTGGAAAGAATTTCTATACTGATATCATTTATTTTCTAAGGCTGCCTATTGAAAAAACAGTACATAGTCTTCATACAAAAGGACGATTTTGGCTCGTATCTGGAAAACTGTAGCTCGTATAAAAAAAAAGCTTTTTTTTTACCCCAGCCCCCATGGTACCAACCAATTAAGGCTAGAACAAAAAGACAGACAGAATGATAGACAAAGTTTTCGATCATTTGTGAAAATTCTGTGATTCGGCTAAAAAAAAGTCATACCTTTTGAACCTCTTCACCGATTTTGACGTGTGATACACCATTTGAAAGTATTGAAGCTTACAAGGGAAGTAACAATGAGCTCATATCGAAACCTATCGTAAAATTTCACGCAGAGGAAGGAAGTTCCACAAAAAGACCATACACAAAAAATCAGCTGCTCTTTTGAACTGGAAATACGCGAAATGGCACGTTGAAATGTCGCTCACCACTGTCGGAAAGTGCACAATAATAAGTGCATTACCACCCCTCGTAAACTGCGTGTTAATAAGAAAAAGTTAATAATAACAACATGGGTACATATTAGACCTAGGGGGAAGTCGTATGGTAGGGTGGACCTTGACGGCGGTCATCTTGAATTCAGGTCAAGTTTTTTAAATAGGAATAGGGTAATGTGATACATGATTTTGGTCTAAAATTTAATCAGAAAAACAATGGTGACATTAGTTTTAAGACACGAGCAGGTGGTAAAATGTTACAGGCATATTAATTACTTATGTTTCCGTAGTGCACAAGTTCCTGACAATACAAGGCCTTCTAAACTAAGTATTAATGATAATAAGTCAATAACAACATGGTGGATATATATGAAGTAGAGATGAAAGTCCATGATAAGGGGGAACATAACGACGGCCATCTTGAAATCTGCCATCTTGTATCAGACACAAATTTTGTAACTAAAAAACAGCGTTTGACACCTCATTTTAATAGCAAATGTTCTCACCAATCCAATGGTATGCCTACTTTTGCTCTATCGTTAACCAGTACGAAGTTAGGTCTGTTGTGATTGTGTACCAAACGTCAATACGTAGCTCTTTTAAGTGAGTAACATGTTAATTTACACTGCATGTGTTAACATTCCAGTTAGCACTTCGCTGAAGGTTGGGCGTGACTTGGAAAGCAAAATGACTAACAATAAACATCAATGGAGAACATATTGAACAATCCCTTGAAGCGTTCGCTATCATTGGTTTCTTACCTCTTTTATCTAGTGCACATTAAAAACAGGCCTAACTTCGTACCAGTTAATGATAGAGGCGTACCATTGGATTAGTGAGAACATTTGCTATTAAAATGAGGTGTCGCACGCTTTGCTTTTTAGTTACAAAGTTTTTGTCTGATTCAAGATGGCGGATTTCAATATGGCCGCCATCATGTTCCATCTTATCATGGACTTTCATCTCAACTTCATATGTATCCACCATGTTCTTATTGACTTATTATCATTAACACACAGTTCGGAAGGCGTTGTATTGTAAGGAACTTGTGCACTATGGAAACATAAATAATTAATATGCCTGTAACATTTTACCACCTGCGCGTATCTTAAAACTAATGTCACCATTGTTTTTCTGATCAAATTTTAGACCAAAATCATGTATCACATTACCCTACTCCTATTTAAAAAACTTGACCTGAATTCAGGATGGAGGATTTCAAGATGACCGCCGTCAAGGTCCACCCTACCATACGACTTCCCCCTAGGTCTAGTATGTACCCATGTTGTTATTATTAACTTTTTCTTATTAACACGCAGTTTACAAAGGGTGGTAATGCACTTATTATTGTGCACTTTCCGACAGTGGTGAGCGACATTTCAACATGCCATTTCGGGTATTTCCAGTTCAAAAGAGCAGCTGATTTTTTGTGTATGGTCTTTGTGTGGAACTTCCTTCCTCTGCGTGAAATTTTACGATAGGTTTCGATATGAGCTCATTGTTACTTCCCTTGTTAGATTAAGATTCCGCAAGTTTCGGCCGCGTATATGGTCTGGGGGTTAGTGTTATCATCAGAAACATGACATTTTAATTTTTTTTCGCACCGCCCTAGGGGGTCCCAGGTAGGTCCTAGCGACCCATTTGTTTCTGTGTCTTAGTACGTCTTTCTATGTCTGTGTAAAGAGCTTTCAAATGCAAGTTCAAGCATTAAAATCGGGCTTATAGTTAGCTAGATCCGAAACTAGCTGTTTAAATTTGAGTGACCCTAACAGACTCGTTTGTCAGCGTCACTCGAAGAACTACCATTCTTCATGATTACATTCTTTTCTTTAGTTCACAATGGTTCGTAGTGTCCTCAAATCTTGAAACGTCAATTTAACTCATTTCCTGACATCATACAAAGATGAAATTTTGCACAGCAACGTAAGTCGGGTGACAATACAATATTTCATTTTACTTTCATATATTTCTATATATTTTAAAAGCATATTTTTTTTTTAATATGGACTGCTTTATCCTAAAATAAATGCTAGCTTGTAACTAGCCTGGATTTGACATGTTGCAGAACGCTTTAGGATTTTGGTCACAAAATATTTAGCTTGAGAAAATGTATCCGAACACCGAAATAACTCGAAAAAATATTTTTAAGAACTTTTTAAAGACATACTTTTCTTAAACAAGTCATACTGAAAAGTAAAAAAAAAAAATAGTATTTTTATGCATGACTTTAGTATGCTCTCATATACAGTTAATTTATAAACTTTTGAAATGCCACTCCCACGCTTTTCATTTTAGTCATACATAAACAAAATTATTACTTTTTTTTACTTTTTAGTACGACTTGTTTAAGAAACGTATGTCTTTAAAAAGTTTTGATTCTTTTATGATATTTAATTATTTATTTATTTATTACTTTTCAGCTTTAACACAACCTTTGATACGAATACTATTTCGAAAATATCTGTGCATAGATTTACATTGCACGGGAACCATAAAATTAACCACAGACATGAATCTAAAAAGTGAACCATCCGAACTCGATACTTCAAGTTCCAGATGGGGGAACCTAGGTCATACAGAAAAGGTTATAACATGATTTGAAATATTATAATTTTTCGCTGTTGTGTAATTTTGCCGCTACGGAACCTAAAAGAGGTAGATTAACTTGCATCCCACCACACCAAATTTTAGAAACAAATAGTCTATCGTTTTTCACACGTTTTGCAAGAGAACAGATAGTGTGCAGAACTGCACTCGTTTTGAAAAGTTTTACACCATGTTTCGCGTTTGCACAGCAACGGTTAAAAAGTTATAAGTTATATTTTGAGAGGGCAAAGTTGATGGTATCTCCCTACAGCAAAATTAAAAAAAAAAAAAATCAGATGGTGACAAATAGTACAATAGATTGCAATCGTTTGGCACGGTTTTGCACTCAAGTTTAGCGTTTTGCATCCACCGTAAAGTAAAAGAATTACAAGCTCTTTATTTTGGGGGTTATGGCCAAGTCAATGGTCCCCACCTATAGCAAAAATTTCAAAAATCAGACAGTGACACATATAACAGTACAGCAACTTGCACTCGTTTTGCACCGCAACAACCAAAAAGTTACAAGTTCTTATATTTTGGGAGAACAAATTAATGGAAGCTCCCTTTATTTTACTTTAAAAAATCTGACCGTGGTACATAGTGCAACGGATTGCACTGGTTTTGCACCAAAATTTCCCGTTTAAACTATCCGTTCAATTTTAAACTTTCAGAATTTTTGTGTACAGTCCATTAGATATAACACAGTGATCGTTTTACTTAAGATTATTTACATGCCTTTTGTTATATGTAGGTTTCACTTGGAATTAATATACTATATCAAAGGTACTTTATCATAATCCTTAGGTATATCTGACTTTTAAAGTATGCAGTATACGTCATGAAATTCCAAATGTCGAATTCCAAGTATATATCAGTATAAAAACGTTCGGGGTAAAGAGAAGAGTGACGCAACAATTGTACTCAGGAAAGAAGTGATATCCATTTTCCGAGTGTGTTTTTTTTGTGTCACTATGACGGAAGCGTTTCCTTTGTAATAAAATTAAGAGATTTAGTATCCTCCCTTCCCCCAGTGACAAAGAAAATCTCTCGCAGAATGAATATAACTTCTTTCGTGAGTACAATTCTTGCGTCAGTCTTCTCTTTACCACGAAGGGGTTTCATACTTATATCATTTATTTTGTAAATCTGCCTGTTAAAAAAATGCATAGTCTTCATACAAAAGCCAAAAGGTGGATTATTTACCTTGGTACACTCCGTATCTCGAAAACGGTAACTCATATATATAAAAAAAAGCTTCGATTTGCCCCAACAAGTTCGAGCCCACAATTGACTCCCGAAACCCCCAGGTACCAACTATTTGGGATAAAACAAAAAGACAGACAGAATGGCAAACAAACTTTTCTATCATTTATGAAAATTCTGTGATTCGGCTAAAAAAAGAGTCGTAACTTTTGAACTCCTTCACCTATTTTGACGTTTATACACCGTTTGAAAGGTATTGAAGCGCAGATTGAGATTCCGTAAGTTTCGGCCGCCTATATGGTCTGAGTAGGAAAGTATTTTGCAAATAGCCAGAAAAGTGGGAGGGTCCTGAACCACCCGCTTAGCTTCCTCCATTTGTGTCCCCCTCCTAGATTACAATAACTACATGCCCGAATGCAATAATCCGACAATTTCGACTCATTTTATAAATTAAACCCTAAAAATCGGGCCAATTTTATTTCATAATTCTACAATCATAGAAATTTTCATATAACGACTTTTCATGTGTGCGTAGCATGCGTCAACCGATTTCCTTAGGGTGGATTTCGTGTACGCGTTTGCTGCCTACATTGCATGGGATGTTTCTGAAATTAACATTTTTACCTTAAATTATAGTATTAATTACGATTTATACAGTGGCCAACGATGATAATATATTACACAATTGATGTTCAACATGGTACAAACATTTTGTCCATACAGTGTATATTCTATGCAATGAGTGATGAAAATAACTATATGTTAAACAATGATTTATGAACATGGTACCAGCTTTTAGGCATTTGCTGTATATATATTAACGCCTTATATTTTCTTGTTTCAATAATTTAATGAAGGAATTACCTCTATGATAATATGATTATTACAATTTTCAGGTACACAGTAAAAAATAGCTGTATTAATTCAACACAATGCGGTGTACCAGTGTGACTACCACTTTTGTGTGTTAAATCAACACAACACACGGTGTTGATTTCGGTACTGGGAGAAATTAAAAAGTTACGGCTGCAGCTAGATTTGAACATGGTTTGCTCAGTTAGAAGTCCAACGTCTTACCGACTTTGCTAAATCGTCAGACGGAAAAAGCACTAGATTGAAACAATATAGAGGATAAAAAAATGTTCCTGAACCCCAAACACAAACAAAGATACTCTCACGACTTATGCCATGATTTAATCACTTTTCCATTGATTAATTAGGGATTACAATCCTCATTTATTGAGAATATGTTCCATTTCTATGAAAGCAAGCGCAGCATTTGACGTGTTGTTACGATAAGAAAGCAGTAATGCTGCTCAAGTGTTTGATTGCCGCCATCTTGCTTGTTTTCATAGAAATAGAACATTCTCAATGAATGGGAATTATGGTTCTCTATTGACAAATAGGAAGTGATTAAACCATGGATAAGTCGTGCAAGTAACTTAGTTTGCTTCGGGGGTTCAGTACCGAAATCAACACTGTGCGTTGTGTTGATTTAACACACAAAAGTGGTAGTCACGCTGGGACACCGCATTGTGTTGAATTAACACAGCTATTTTTTGCAGTGTAAGCATGCATACTTTATGTACACTCTATAATGGACACGCAATGAATTTATATTGTGTTACAACTTTTAATTATCATAAACTAGATTCAATTTCATTGTGGGTGTGGAAATTATAAGTTAGAGATGTGACAAAACCTCAATCAGACCGGCTGATAGAGAGACTCCAAGGACAAAAGGACTAACATATGGTGAGTCTTCCAGAAATTAAACAAAATAGTAGTGGGGTTTAAATTCGATGTCAAACAAATCACACCTGTATAGGCAAAGCAGGCATAAAATTTGATATTGTTTACAGTTGTATAAACAAACAGAAGGTGTTTGCAGACCACCAGGAATTTGCTCCCCTACCTTTGAGGAAGTCGTAAACTGTTTGATACCTCTTCCGCCTGCGAACTGCAGCAGGCGTCAAAAAGAAAAATGTTTATTTTGAATCGCATTGTCATCTGGAAGTGGAGAATGCGAACCAAACATAAGTTGTATGAGAATGAGATGGGAAAGAGATATTGAATCCAGTGGAGACAAAACGTTGTATGAGAAACTCTGTAATTGCATTTTGTTGAGAGCGAGTATGTAAGAAAAACATAAATTAATTTTTTGATTTGAGAAGAACGAGGTAAGAACTTTATTATTTTTATACCTAAATATATATGAATAGATGTATGTATATTAAAATATATAAGAATAGATTATATCTGTCGATATTTTATATCTTTGATATATAGAAATAAATAAATATAGGAATATTTCTATCTATCGATAGTGTTTGCGTAATCGGATGATATTTAACTTGTGAGATAGCAAAATATGTTTTGTTTTTCATGCTTTAAATGTATAAGTATTGTGTGAAAGAAGTATACTTTGTGTGTACAGATCTGTTTTTAGGTAATATATTGTCTGACAGACGTAATGATTTCATAATTTAAGTGTCCGACATCCATTTTTAAGCAGAATCTACTTTAATATTGGTATATTTATGGTCAGATAGCACTTCAGATGTGTACGTGAAGTTTGCAACATGGCTTTTCCAGCTGTTTAAAGCGGAAACTAGGCCTAATGTTGGTTATATAACGTTCCAGACGTGTAAATAATCTACAGAAGTAGTGTTAGTCATGCCTTTAGATGCGTTTTTATATCACTTGTATAGGCGAATGAGAATTTTATTTCGTGAGAAAGCAAAATATGTATATTTTCGTGCTCCTGAGAAGTAAGGAATGGGTAGTCAAAGTGACGGTAGGTATCTAAAGTCCCACTTAATAAGAAATTACTGCAATATTGCTATTGTTTGAATACTTAGCGCTCTAGTAACGAAATTTACATGCAAAAGAAGTGTACTCTTTGTGTACAGAACTATTTTAACTTGTAATATCCGATATATATATTGCTTCGAATGACATGCAAAAAGTGTGTGAGAAGGCTTCCGATCTCATTTTAAGCCGATTTTACCTTAATATTGGATATATATTGCTTCAGATGGCATGCAAAATGTATGTGAAACGGTTTCCGGCCCCATTTATAAGCCGAATTTACCTTAATATCGGGGTTTTGCTGGTAGTTTAATGCTTTAGATCTGTAAAAGAAGTATTGAACCTGTGTTTACACCTGCTTTAACCAGAAAAAACTCTATGGAAACAGGAAAAGGACTAATAAGGCAATAAAGTCGTACTTCCAAAGACTGAAAGAGACATTTTAACATGTAGTTTACGTAGAAATCTAGTCTTTGAAATGTCATTCAAAGTCGTAAATAGTATAATAATGACATATGCGGCCTCAGTTAACATGAATCTTGTAGTAGAAAGGGACTGATTGCTTATATTTTAAGGAAAAAAGACAGACTGGAATAACATTTCCTTAATATTTATTGGCTAAAGCAGGAAATCTTTTCTTTGAACTGCCATTGAAACCCGAGAATAGTAAAACAAAGTCATATTAAAGACTAATTAACATGAAACTGGTACTAGAAAGAGGGCGATTGCTTGAATTTGACTGAGAAAATACAGCCTGGAATGATTTTTTATTAATATTTGGCATTTAAATACGTATTCATACTAACTTGGACAGGATTTTTAAACAAACAACTAGTATTGTTCATCAAAAGTTATGGGGAATACTTACATTTTGTTTCGAAGGAACTGTTCAGAATTGAATTTGGAGAATCTATAGAGCGGAAAGTGACAAGTGTGCTTACAGAATCATATATTATATGCTAAAGCAGGCTTGTTAGATTACAGTTGTGAGTATTTTTGCTATTTGTTACCGGGAAGGCGATCCTTGCATTTAATCTTTAACGAGAAAAGTATCATTTGATGTAGCTTGAACATGTATTTGAAGGAGAAAAGGATAGATTTACATAAACCCAACTAGTTGGAAAGACATGGAGGACAATATATAGATTGAAAACTGACACTTGAAATACCATCAATATGATTTTAAGCAGCATATAGTCTTTGAATTATAAATTCGTGAGTATGTAGCGATTTTGTATACATGTTTCGATAGAAAGACTGTCTGGATCAGAAGACGAGCAGTATTTGAAGTAAGTAGATCATATATTTCAAATACTTGACGTGAAACAAAAGCTAGAAAGGACTGATTGGAACCAGAAAAGAGTTGTTGGAAACCCATTTACTCATAACATAACGAGAAAACTGACAAAATGAAATATAGGAACATTTGTTGCTTCGATTCAAGTATTTTGCATCTCGTAATTACAATGTACATTTTGTTTATACGATATTGATTGACCATTCAGTACTGGCCTACCTTTCCCGAGGCCCCCTAGTTAACATGTTCATGGCTAAAATGCTTTTTTATTTGTTGTATTAATAAATTAAAAAAGCTAGAATTTGCTTTCATAGTATTTATGTACTATATGTACTAACTTGTTTGTATGAAAAAAGACAGATAGAGTCGTTACCGTCTTATTGATTTTGTTCAAAGACAGCAGTCTATTTATTTACTTACCTGACTTCAATGTTAGAATCCTTGACAGTATTACCAAGTTGTGCTCCATAGCCTTACGGGAAACTGGGTGAGAGGGGTTTTCCTTTGCTGGAAGGATCTCTTCCCGCAGATGCTGACTGTTAAGGTAACAGACACATACATACACATATATACACAGATTGTCACTACACAGAAGACATGTGCACTGATCCAGCGATCAAACAAACACCCAATCTTCTTTCCCTCCCCCGCTACTACGATCTTTCCACTTCTTGACTCTGAAACAGGAAGTGAGGAAAAGAGTAACAAACGATGAAGAAAAAGAAAGATAGTTGCCGTACGTAAGATATTAGATTAATATTTCATATCCTGAAATACAAATAAGCTGTTGTAATTCTGCAGATTATATGAATTTATGCTGCTAGTGAAGAAAAATTACTGAGTTCTTGAAATCTTTCAGTACACATTCAGAGGAGACTAGGGACAGGGGAAAGACGAATGGAGTGCTGACCATGTTAAAATATTACTTTGTAACACATTTATACATAGCACTTGTATTATATAACAAAAACATTGTACGGCTAAACACTATATCCAAGAGTTGTCTACCATGTTACTGAATATTGGAAATTGAATTACTTATTAAATACTTTTTGTTCGAGATTTATGTACCATATTTGAGTACACTAAATCAATCAGTGTTGCCGATTTAACAACCTAAAGTGTTTCCACCCTGAAATTAATTTAATAAATTTAACTATTTTGCAATACTTGATTTCCCAATATCTAGTTTAACGTTGTATGTGTGTCTAATTTCAGCAGATTCACTGTATTTTAAGACTGACAATTCATAGTTTATTTTAATAAGGCAAGTGAAAAAGTCGTAAACCTCCAAAATACCGATCCGCGAGGTTGTTTCAGCCCCCAGCATGGCAGTCCTATTTGTATTTTATATAATTCATCTAAGATGTCAGAACTAAACTTAGTCACTGAAAAATTTAATAATACTAGATGACATTACACACAGGATAAGACCTACAAAAGGAGTATGAACACCGTGTATCATATCCTAATCTAAACTTGGCCACTAGAGTTGTTACACAGGCCACTAACGGAAGATGAAGTACTGACCCTCAACTTTATAATTTATCGAAGGTGTCACAGTTGAAACCTGCCCACTGTTGGCTTACGTATACAACACAAGAGGTACTGAACGCGAAGTTTATGGAACTCCACTACACCTCATTGACTGCATACTACCTTGTTAGGATAGGTTACATAACAAGTACTAAAGTGACTGCAGTATTAACGTTATTAACCTTGTCTTTTAAGAAAGCTCCCTCATACTTTGTAGAGTTATATATCTTAATGAAAGACAAATAACAAGACGCTAGATAATCTGATTGTCCAAGAAATCAAATGCAATGCAGACACAAATGATTGTTTCGACTTAGATCATGCCCGTTACCCCATCAAGAAGATAGAATAACGATTTTTAACTAAACTTTTGCAGACGTAGGTGTGAAACAACTTCACAGGTTTGTGAAAAAGAAATATATCAGCCATTTACTGAATCCTGCATAGATTCCATTCTAGTGTTAAATAATTTTCTCTTAAGCTATAGCAAAACTCCAGATATCAGACTCTGTCTTTAAAGTTCAAATATACATAGCCCTATGAATGAAAATATACATGGCATCACAGAACTTGCAGTAAGAAAGATTGTTAATCTTTTTACTTCAAATAAAAGAAAGGACTTGTGTGATTTCTTTAAATACAGGGCCAGTGCAATAATTAGAAAACTTGTCAAATACTTAGAGAAAAGTTGAATTTAAAAATAATAAAACAATGTCTTATGAAGGAAGATGTAATTCGCAACTATAGACAGGTTTTGTGACCATACGATGGATCAAAAATTACCAAACTCCTTTGAGTTTTTACTTTAGAAAAACCTCTTTACCTTTACAAAAATATTTGTTTTCATAAAATGATTTCGTAACAAAAAAATTGTAGTTTTTACTTTCAAAAAGAAGTTTTCGTAAGAAAAACATTTAGTATAAAAAAAAACTTGGTTTTCACTTTCACAAAATAATTTTCGTAAGAAAAAAAATAGATTTTTGTTTCGCAAAATGTTAGAAATACAAAAGCTGACTGAACATTAAAGAATCTATAATTTTGTTTGAAAGAAGATAATTAGAGGTGAGTTGAACTCTGAATATAACAACACATAAACTCAGCGTTTACTCAATATCTGGAGTTATATATTTACTAATATGTAAGTATTAATGACCAGCTAACTGAAAAAGTAATATCGATATATACAAGATAGAAAACAGTACTGCGCAGAGTTAGTGCGCAACAATGTGACTTCATTCGCACGAGGGATGGAGTCTGAGTTGGAAAAATATTAGTAGCATCTCCTTACTTTAAATTATATTATAGCAGACTTTGAACGATTGAAAACACTAAGATGGCTTGTGTAATGAACTATGAAGTAATAGTATTTGTCGGAGAAGAAGAAGATCTTGCTGGTAATACATCATGTGAGCTAGCTTAAATAACGCAGAGGACTTTGACGTTATAATGCTGGATGGAGACGACAATATTAGCAGTGATAATTCATGTGAGATAGCTTTGTTTGTTACAGAAGATGACATTGAGACGGATGAAGAAATTGTCAATGAAACTGTATGTGATTGTACATTGAACATTGCCTCAGTCTAATATATTTGGAAAGCGTTGAAATGTTATGAAAGTAGTGACTACTTACTATGCCAGGGATGATTTTTACATTGGACAAATCCATACACTCATATGTGCAATCGTAGAAACAATATTTGGATGTGAAAACGACGCGTATTTTATGTAAGCCAACCATTTCAAGAGAACTCTAAGATATACAGAGAAACTCATTCAAAAACCAGTCTCAACTATCAGTGGTTTGTCATCAATATGGAAAATAATCCAGAAATGATAGCCCCTTTTTCAAGAAGTGAGTTCCTGAACAAAGACAATTCAATTACCCTACATCATTCGTGCTTGGATCTACTTTGAGATGTGTTAATATCCTGCCTTTAGGAACAAGTTTTCTCCAAACCTTGAAGCAATTATTGAACAGATATACGACAAAAGTTTCACACATATCTGTAAATAATAGACTTAGTAATGGTAATCAGTGGGTGACAAATATCAAAAGTGGACAAATTAAGTTCAAACTGAGTGGTAGATGACAGTTATTTAATTTCTTTTTTGTAAGTGAAAAATGTCTTAATAAATTTTCCAAGTTAAAGTGTATTTCTATTAATAGAATGTTAAAGTGACAACAAAGTGTACAGGTGAACTATACAAGCTAACTATAGAGGTAGTAGCTGTTTTCAGAACTGTATTACATTGCATTCAGACATTATCCTAAAAGATTCAAGTAATATTTTGTCTTAGTGAAATGTAAAAGTGTTGTATATTTTTATTCTTGTTCTCTTGCTTAGAATAAATATTAGGAAAAGCATTCAGGTTTTTTGTTTACACGAAAGATGTGATTAATTTATTGTTATATAAATCTATTAGTATGTGACAATTCTACTCACCACTAGTTTCTTTGCCAACAGATAATTTTCACAGGAAAAATAACCTGAAACTGTCCATTTGGCTCCATTCACATTTTCTATCAGAACGAGATTTTTGACAGAATTAACGACGTAACTTTAATGGTGAAGTAATTTACACTAATATTAAGTTTTTTATATACTTTTGGAAAATAACAAGTAAAAAATATTCAAGTTGTGCTTAAAATAAGAAATCTCCAGTTCACGTTTTCTTGAATGAAACTTTAAAACATTACAAACTATTCATAACAATATTTTATCATATACTGGCAACTGCAACTTTGAACACAATGGAGTACATTTAGATCAAGTATTATTAAGTCAAGTATTAGGTGTTACCCAGAAGAGACATTTACTCGCTTCCCGATATGTACGTGAAATTTTTTTGAAAGTTTTATTGGAGAAAGACATAGTCAAATTAACCTACGAAGAAAAGCGTATCGTAGTAGAATACAGATCCTTGCTGCTTATGAAGTTTTTCTTTTGAGATTACATTTGGAAGTTCAGAATTTTTTGACAAAGTGTGCCTGTTCGTATGACAATTTTTTTGTTACAATGGGAGAAAATTCTTACACTAAAATAGTTTGATCATTCTTCCCACTTGTATTTCTGGATATTTTTTTGTCCCAATACAACTTTGTTTTTTAGTGCAACCTTGGTTTCTTGTTTCTTAATTTCACGTGGTATAATTTGTTTGTGGTTATACAAGTTTGTTTATTTCGAACATATCAAAATTCTTTTGTTACAATAGAAAATTGTTTCATTCTTGGAATTCAATTCGTTTGTAACGATCATGTCAAAATTATTTCTATCTGATAAGAAAATTTCAAATGAATGTTTCACTTTTGTTTTCTCTACATCTTGTTTTCAAATAGTTGAGCCGCTGCGTTGTGTTGATATTAAGAAACTTATTTCCTAGGAAGAATGTACAAGTTGCACATTTTTCCCGTACCTGGCTGATAGCAAAGAGTCGATTTTCCAGGGTTGTACCATACTCTATGTCGACGTTTTTCTTTAGAATGTACATTCCCTTCGTGAAAGGCTACGGCACCTTTTTCCAACCCCTATTTAAGAAAAGGTACGAAGCTCATTTTGCAACCTCTATTTAACATAGCGGAGGAATATAGCCTAGTTAACTCAAATAACATGGAATAGGAAATTAAGCTCTTTTTTATTCCCTATTTAACATAGCACAGAAATATAGGCTAGTTACGACTTCCAACACTATGAAAGGCTATGACCCATATTTCATCACCTATTTAATCTAACACAAATCACATGGAATAGGAGATTAAGCTTTTTTTCTTCCCCTTGCTCTTTTTTTCTTCCACCATAGTTGAAATGGACTACGAGCCCCTATTTAACATAGCAAGGGATATGAAACTCTTTTCCCAAGCCCTATTTAACATAGCAGAGATTACCCCACATAATACACCAGTGCACAATAGCAGAGAAGCTCTTTTCCATTCCCTATTTAACACAGCACAGGAATATAGACTAGTTACGCCTTCCAACTCTTTTTCATCCCCTGCACATCACCATAGCAGAAATTACTTAACCCACATAGGAGTGCGAAATGCCATAAAAGGGTACGAAGTTCTCTTGCCATCCCCTATTTAACATAGCAGAAATCTGAAGTCACTTTCTATACAACACCCTACAACCTAGTAAAAGGTCAAATATATCTCGTAAACGGCTAAACATATTGAAATTCTGATTTCACATTTAGTATAAGGGAATTAAACACTATTTGTGCAAGTGTGGTGACCTCGAGGTCAAAGGTCAAATATTTAACCCTGTATATCTCGTAAACGAGTGGACATATTAAAATTCTATTTTCACATTTAGTATTTTTCAAATGTGTTATGTTGCTCTAATACCGAATCTGAAGTTTTTCGCTATTACATATCGTTTTCAAAATATAGAGGGTTAAATATTTGACCTTTGACCTCGAGGTCACCAATTTTCTCATTAATAGAGCTTGTCATGATGCTGTTTAATTCGAAACCCGTATTTCTCTAGCTCTTACCGTTCTCAAGATATTTGGGGCTCAGTGAAGTTAAGCTTTTCCATAACCGATCGGTGCATTTCGGGTTTTCCCCATGACGTCATCAACTACCAAATCGGTTCTTTCCCGATTTTGTTTTCATTTCGGTTTTTTCCCATTGTCATCTGCGAAATCGGTTCTTTCCCGATTTCTCCATGACGTCATCAATTGCCTATAAAAGCCCCTCAATCGGACGTGACTGTCGTAGAGTGAAGATCTATTCGGGGAGAAGATTTCATCACGAAGGGTGTAGTGTGCAGTGTCGTCGACTGGCGTAGAATGAAGTGTGTAGTTATTAAAATAGAAGAACATTTTTTCTGTTTTAATTATTATTATTTAAGGTTGTGTCAAAACGGTAAAATATTTATTACATTCATTTTAATATATTAAAGCTTAAACTTACTCTACCACATTTAAAGTGACTTTATAGTTAATAGTTAAAAATGTATATATCTGATATTTTTAACAAATATCATTTAACACTTCCATTCATGTTCCATAAATGGAAGTGTTAAATGACGTACAAATAGGTGGAGCGCGTAATTCAAAAATAAAAATTATAAGTGAAAAACGTATATTATATAAAAAAAACATAAGGAAGGTAGACTAATAGAAGTACAAATTAATAATTATCCAGAAAATGAAAACCCTTTAACTTGGGTTATGAAAGGTATTGAAGAGTTATTAGTACACCTCATGAATGGTATTAATGATGACGTTCAAGTCGGTCTCACGTTTCGTAATCAAAGCGTGCCTCATAGGTCATTTTGGTTATCGTTTTGACAGGCACGAAATATGTCTGTTGAAAACGTTTTACTTGCTATGGAAAAAGTTGTACAATCCAATGCATCATTTTTAAATCAAGAATAATTCCTGGTTAATTTCCATCATGTGCAAATGCCTAAAGGTGAAGGTCGGGTGAAAGAAGGGTTATCCTGTATTGACGAATATATAAAATCGAATAAAGGTATAGTTAAGCTTAAAAAGAGCGATACTCGCTGTCTCGTCCATGCATTGGTAGTGGCTATGGGGTTAATCAATAATAAAAATAATAGAAAGGAACAAAATATTATAATCAACATAAAAATTTATGAATACAGAAGTAAATAACTTGTGTGTGAAAGTGGGGACCACTGGCGGTACTATTAACGATATTCGCCGGTTTCAAAATGTGCTAACTGATTATGAAATAACTGTGTATGAGGATTTGTCAGGCAAATTAATTGTATGTGAAGGAGTAGGTGGTGGTGAAACACTCATTAATTTTTTGTTAACATATAACCATTATAATGTAATTACAAGCGTGACGACAGCATTTTCAACCGTCTATTACAGCGAGAAATGCCATACGAAATATCAAAATACATATCAATACAATTTTAAATTTCAAGATAGTTGTTCACAGTGTAGAAGTAAACCTCCATGTGTTGATGTGAAATCCTTAATAAAATGTAATGACTGTAATCGATCATTTCATGGTAGTGTGTGTTTCAATAATCATAAGGGTATGTATGGTATGTAAAACTAAAAACCAGTGTAATTTATGTTTAAAGGTGTATACATTAAGAGAGGGTTACGAAACCCTCATATATGCGGTGAAATATATTGTGTAAACCGCCATAGTATGATGCCCCACCAACATTTATGTTTCATGCGGCCGAAAAAATACATAATGTGGAAACTATAATCAGAAAAAGCTATGGTTGTATTTTACGATATTGAGAGTCGCCAGGATGAAACAGTGGATGAGGTAGATAATGTGTATACATACCCAATCTATTAATAACACAACATATGTGTTATAAATTTATTGGTATAAATGATATAAATTTAAGTTTTTCTGTGTGTGGTGTAAGAGAACACGTCTTCAAGGGTGAAGATTGTGTTCTACAGTTTTTTTATTGTCTTGCTGAGAAGCGATCTTCCATCAATAATATTACATGTGTTGGCACAACGCTGGAGGGTACGATGACCATTTTGTTTTACGAAGTATGATAAATAATAAACAGTGGTCCCCCGATAATATTATGAGAGGTTGTCAGCTTCTAAGCATTCAATATAAAAAATACGTTTTATTGATTCACTTAACTTTTTACCTATGGCACTTGCCAAATTACCCCAAGCGTTTGATCTTCCCTCAACTAAGGGATGTTTCCCCCACTTTAACACAAAAAGAATCAAAATTATTGTGGTCCTCTGCCTGACAGTTCATTCTATGGGGTAGATAATATGCACAAAGAAGGACGTGATAAGTTTATGGCGTGGTATAAAAATTTGGGAGAGAAATATACTTTTAACTTCCAGGAGGAATTAATTAATTATTGTAGGCAAGATTTCAATGTATTACGATTGGCATGCTCGAAATTTATTGAACAATTTGAACTTGAGACAGAGGTTACCCCCTCCTGGAAGCAATTAGTATAGCAAGTGCATGAAATTTAATATATATCGTCGTAATTATTTAAGGCCAGAAACTATAGGAATTATACCAAGAAAGGGTTATCGATGAAGTGATGTCAAGTTGGTCGAAGCAATACAATGGCTTGTGTGGGAAGAAAAGGAAAGGGGAATAAAAATGGAGCACGCGGGTAACGGAAGAGAAAATATAGCGCGAGGTAATTTTAAAGTGGATGGCTATTGGAATGATACGGAGAACGGAAAAGAATATATTTGGGAGTATGAAGGCTGTTTTATTACGGTTGTCGTATGTGTTATCGGACCGGACGGGACATACCGCTCCATAATAACCCTTTCAGTACATGAATGTAAAATATGAAAATATAATGGCCAAAGTGAAAATATTAGAAGAATTAGGTTTTATTGTGCACACCATGTGGGGGTGTAAATGGAAAACACAAATGAAAAATAATGAAAATATTTCTAGATATGGTAAAAACCACTCCGCATGCATCGAATCGACGAATCCGCATGACGCTTTGTATAGTGGGTGGACAAACGCGGTGAAATTACATTATAAGATTAAGGAAGAGGAGAAAATTACATATTTGGACGTATGTTCCCTGTACCCTTTCTGTAATAAGGTCAAAAAATACCCCGTGGGTCATCCTACACATATTTATGTAGGAAAAGAGTGTACGCCCATCGACCAGATTGAGGGAATAGTAGAATGTACTATTCTTCCTCCAACCGATTTGTATCGCCCTGTGTTACCATATCGGTCTGGGGTAAGTTACTATCCCCTTGTGCAGAGCATGCGCGGATTCGTTAAATCATTGTGACTGTACACATAGTGATAAGGAGCGTGCCATTACATGTACTTGGGTAGTGGATGAGGTTCGCAAGGTGATTGAAAAAGGATATAAGTTGGTAGAAATGCACGAGTCGTGGCATTTTAAGGTTGAACAATATAATCCTGTTAAAAAAGAAGGTGGTTTATTTACAGAGTATATTAATAAGTTTCTAAAAACGAAAACAGAGTCTAGAGGCTGGCCTGCGTGGTGCACAACCGATGAAAAGAAACAGGAATTTATAAGCAGCTATTATGACAAAGAAGGTGTTAAGTTGGATCCGGGCAAAATATGTGTAAATAAAGTCGTAAGAGTTTAGCAAAATCAGCAGTAAACAGTTTTTGAAGTAAATTCAGTCAGAAAGAAAATTATAGTGAAAGATCGATAATAACTGATCCGGGTAAATATTTTAATGAATTATCCGATCCAAATATTGAGGTTCACGAAAATATTCAAATTAACGAGGACACTTTAATTTTAAATTGGTAGTGTCTTGATACCGCGAGTGTACCACACACCAATACAAATGTGATTATAGCTGCTTATACTACTGCCCACGCTCGTTTGGAGCTCTAATATTATTTGGATAAATTAGGTAAATACGTGCTATACTATGAAACGGATAGTATAATTTATGTGGAGACTCCAGACGGGCCAAAGTTAGAAACAGGTCATATGCTTGGTGAACTTACTAACGAGTTACAAGCATACGGTGTAGAGGCGTTTGTTAGTGAGTTCTCTTCCGGAGGCCCAAAGAACTATGGATTTGAAGTATTCAACCCCGATAGTGGGGAAAATTCTTATATGTGTAAGGTTCGAGGAATAACACTCAATTTTGAAAATTCTAAAAGAAATAATTTCCAAAAAATAAAAGAGATGATACTTAACAACGCTCTATTTGTTCAAGTGTTTAGCGAAAGAAAGATTACTCACATGAAAGATCATAATATCGTTTCTAGGCCGAAAAAGAAAATTTATCAGTTGGTGTACACGAAAAGAAAAAGATGCGCTGATAATTATGATACGGTTCCATACGGTTTTAGAAGAAACGAATAGATTAAATAAGTTATGGTATTGTATCTATTTTTCGATGTATAGAGAACAAATAATTGATAAGAAAAATTTTAAATCATTCTTATTATTTTAATGAAATTGAAATGTGTGTTGGTCTTGCATATGATGATAATGCGGGAACATTTTCTGTAGTTATTAGTTCACATAATTACTACGATCCTATACGCCTTTTTCTCAAAGAGAGGTATAATTTTCTATCATATTTTCTATATAGTTACAGCTATTTTAATTCGACCACAGGAACTTCACTGCCCACAGAATTTTCTCTTAGCGCTAATTATGAGCTATCATTATCGGATAATTTTAAGAGTATTCGCCAGTGTATTATCCGTTTATCAGATGATAACAATAACGGCCAGGTAAATTTTAGTCTTTTATATGTGGAGAAAACTTCATCTCTACATGCCATGTATTCAACAGGTAATATTTACATGTTCACAGATATGTGAAGACTTAACAAAATATGTTCAAAAGTGTTTAGAACAGAATAATATTATTCCAGAATGTTCTAGTTTGTCTAAGCAAATTGTACTGGAAGTATTGGCATTATTAACCTTTTCGCTGCGCAAGTCGACTTTTGTCAACGGAAAGAAAATTTCCCTAACCAGCGAATGTCGACTATAGTCGATGTATGTAAAATTTTTACTCCGTATCTTGGACTTGTCAAGAGTAGTCGCCCAAGGTGTTCCGTGCGATTTTTTGCGTTCTACTGTTTTCGATAGTGCTGCCCTCACACGGAAACTCCTTAAACTAGCAATGTAAACAAAAGACCATTTGTATACGAAGCTGAAAACGACAACGGCGTTGCAGAAACGTATTCTACGTTTTAGTATTTTTATTGGTGTTGAAAATTGCTAATGTGAGGAAAAGAGGACTAAATGAAAAGGAAATAAATGATCTTTTAGATAATGACACGCATTTTGTAGATGACGAGGAATGGGCAGCCGAAATGAGTGACAGTGAAAATAGTGATAATTATTCCTTGGGTTGGGATTCTTTTGTGAGTGAAGATAGTGACTCGTCCATGAATGAGATTGATGATGTGTGTGATACGAATGCTGAAGATGAGTGAGACAAGATCAAAGATCCTCAGAGTGCAGTTATCCAGTTTGACTCAATTTCTCATTTCAACGCTAACAGTGAAGTAAAGAACTTAACATGTCTTAGTCCTTTATAATGTTTCCACAAACTCTTACCTGAACAAGTGTTTACTCGTGTTGCTAATTGAACCAACAAGTATGCAGATCTGTCTTGATTCTACTGTTGTGTATCCACGTCGTTCACGATATTGGCAATGGGAAGGAGTTAATGCAGATGACACAAAAGCTTTCGTTGCCCTTGAAATGAGTATGGGGTTGTGTAAGAAACCGACTCTTGATTCATACTTTTAAGATAGCTTTTCATTGATAGAAACTCCAGGATTCAGAAAAGTAATGTCAAGAGATAATTATTTCTTGTTACGATCTTTCCTTCATTTTAATGATAATACGCTGCAGCCGGGTAGAAATGACGAAGGCTATGATCCCTTGTATAAAGTGAGACTAATTCTAGATATGGTGGGTGACAAGTACATAAAGATTTATGAAAAAGGACGTGAATTGAC
>JAGDQP010030589.1:0-22514 GCA_022664845.1 Lepisma saccharinum | reverse complement strand
ATATTTTCATGGATTCTTCCGTAATCTGATTTATTGCAACTTGTTTTTTTCTTCCTTTTAAAAGTTTCCTTTGGTTCTTTTAAACTTTATAAGAGGACCTCTGGCATTACTCACAGCTTCTACTAAGTGTAGGTGTTCCTTTGTATAACGGTTAATCGTAGGGAAATACTATTTCAATCGAATAAAAAAAAGGGAAGAAATTAGAAATGCCTTCAATCTGAGCTTGTGACACTGTTCGATAAAGAAATTTGGACGATTTCTTCGAACACAAATTAAGCTAATTCTTTAAAAACATGAATTATACTTATATCAGTTTTCTCATACTTTGCAATTTCTTTGTGCTTTAGGTGATATATTTACACTCTCCATAATATCAAAAACTGCACTCTCCGTATAAATGGATGAAAAACCCAAGTGTTGTAATTGTTCCTAACTTGAACAGTTAAAATTTCCCAGTAAACTGCTATTGCAATGCTTTTCAAAATATCAAAATAAGAACTCATAATTAACACAAAAATTTATCAGATTTGATACATATTTTTTCGTTAGACCCCGACCTTATTTTTTCACTCCTCCCAACACCATGTTAGGGGAAGATCTGACAGGTTGTTACCGAGTCACGTGAACAAACTTAGTTTTTAAAAGGTCTTACATACTCTCATCATTCACGTAGCCATCAACAATGGAGAGAGTTCTCATATTATTGGTCATATTTAGTTTCATCCGCTAATGCAGAAAAAAAACTCGTAATTAAGGCAACAGATTCTTTAATCGAACTTGATTGTATATTTCAATCGCTTGATTTAATGGTTAGACGCTTCTCTCCGTATAGCCCAAAACAATAGTCATGTGGTCTGATCCTCTGAGGCGTCACACCAGCGTCTTCAGCAGTGGGAGATGAGCGTGTTTCCAAAGATCTCAAACTGTGCCTATGGCGAAGTGTTTTCGCGGAAACTCTTTGTCTGGTGATGGTAGAACTAATTTCGCTGAAGGTATCTAAATGAACATATTCCAGAAGTTGTTGTATAAAGCTAACCAAGAAAGTTATGACGCTTGTTCACCCATTTCCTTCGAACATCGATTTGTCACCTAAGACGTACCTGGAACATCAAAAATAATCCCCATCAGCATCGACGATCTTCTGCCAACGTTCTGGAAGGCCATGGATTCCATCGTGGTAGAGCTTCGTGGGCTGTAAAGCGAAGAAATTATCAAGTGCATTTTGCACCTTTACTAGGAATTTGAACTGGCATCCTGTTAGGAAATTGTCTAAGGAATAGAACAGGTGATAATCGGACGGTGCAATGTCCGGGGAGTATGGCGGATGGAATAGTGTTTCCCATCCATGGCGTAGAATGGTCTCCCGGGTCTTCCTAGCCACGTGGGGCTTAGCGTTGTCCTGTAACAGGAGGAACCCTTTGCGATTCAGAAGTGCTGGCTTAAGAGTTTTGAGTTTTTCTTGAACACTGCTCAACTGCTGACAGTACACAGTTGCATTGATGCTCTGACCAGCTGAAAGCAGTTCACGATGCGTGATGCCACGAGCAGTCCACCAAACACACAGGAGGACCTTCTTCCTGTGCAGGGCTGGTTTCGGCTGTTTTGGAACCGGTTCATGGGATGGTAACCAATGATGACAGCGCCGTGGAGCTTCGTGCAGGACCCACTAAACATGTCAACACCCTGTCCAGAAATGGCTCCTTCCTCAGACAAGACAGCAAAGAAACACAGTTGTCTTCTCGCGTTGCCCTCTGGTCCGGAGTCAAATCATGTGGGGCCCATCGACACAACTTGTAGTGCTTCCCAAGTTGATGGAGGTGCTGCCGAATTGTTTCTCCACTCACACTGATTTGTATTCTCAGTTCCTCACATGCCTGGCCGCTGTTCGCCTCAATTGCTGCCTAAAGATCTTCATTTAGTGCCTGTGTTGATCTTCCTGCACTTTGTGCGTCTTTTAGTGATTCGTCCCTGTCCTTAAATTTGGTAGACCACCCCTGCACTGTCCGCGGGATCACGACACCCTCACAAAATGCCAGGAATATCTTTCGCCCCGCTGCAGCTGCATTTGACCCCAGTTTGAACTCGCTTTTATACAGCTTACACGCCCTTAAGACGCTCTGCGGAGGGCCCATGTTCACTCTGTCCTTCCACACGTTCACGGGTTAACTGAACTCCCACAACCAGGTAGTATGTTGGATATACCCACACTATCCTATCTAACTGCGTCCTTCTTTATTATTTCGAGATTCAACTGACAAATCTCCAGTTAATCTACAAGACATTATTTAGAGAAAATGTAAATCCTATAGTCCCGACCATCGAGCTCCGCGTAACGATACTGGAGTGATCGGCAACTGAAAGATAGACACCGGATCCAGTCAAATTTAATACGCTTATTAACGCTGTGCGGCCTGTTTTTTTTTTTTTTTTTAAACGTATATCTGAAATTCTTGACTTACACAGGTCATAAGTATGCGTATAATAGTTCATACTGCAAATATTAGTTACCTTTTTCTTTTTAGGAAAAATTGGGATATATATTAATAAACGGACCCCACAGTGTTATTAAGGGTAAAAATATGAGTTAGAAGTAAACATTTGGTCCATATTGGTTTAGACTGGAAGTGGACACGAAATTTACTCTAGCGTCCGCTCTTTGGTTTAATATATTTATAAAAAATTGAATGGCATCGAACAGTCCAGTATCGCTTCTCGATATGGATCAATGCTCCCTACTCTTCTTATGTTTTTCTTGCCACGTGGTTTCAGTCAACCGAACTAGGAATGAAAATGATCCCAGGTGCAATATCGGCGCTTAATTTTAATTTATTGCGAATCAATAAAGTTAAGTGTTTTTGGTCGCACTCGCACAATTTTTGTTGTTTCTTTTTAATAATATAAAAACAACCAATGCATTTTATTGGATTCACATAAAGAAAGTCCTGGGATCGAACCCAGAGGCCACTATCCATATGGAGGTTATTCCTGTTTATTTTCTGTCACTCCGCGCGTATATTGGGATGACATCTTTAAATTAGGGCCTGGCCGAGATTCTTCGCACATCATCTCTCCTACCCTATCGTGCCCTGAGTCAAAAATTCTTAAATGTTATAAGCGAAATTTAAATTCAAATTTATTGGGTAAATGTCGCTGAAATAGGCCCTCCTTGGATTTTTTTTTTAATTAAGGTCGAAAACAGTATGGCAAAACTGTTATTCTTTCCGACAAGTTGTTTATTTTTTCTTTAATGTCTTGTCCACACAAAACACATCATCTTTGTTATTGGTCGAGCTTAAGGTGATAATTTCATGAACGTTTTGTTAAATTACAAATTTAAGCTATCATAATCTAAGCAGATAAGCAAAGGAATATACAGTTTCATTTTCCTCTTTATTGCTATAATGCAATTACTGTGATGTTGCCCTTCTTAAACAACTAGATGGATGTTTAGAGACCCATTTGCATGCATCATTATGTAAATGATTCAAGTTACTGCTACGGCGAAATGGGGATAATGACTGGTATGCCATTTTTCCAAGGTGCCCATTTATTTGGCATGGGGCAAATAATTAACGATTTCTTTCAAAAAAGAAAATCAGAGTTTTAACATAGCCATTCCAACATTTAAGACATGGAAATACGATCGCTAGTATTTCCACGTAGTACCTGGCTTCAAAGGAGCAGTGGTGCCAGCTATTGGCCTCATCAGAATAATAGCTGGTACACGTTTTCAGGTCTCGATAACAAGGTGCAATAACTGGGAATGAAGGAGACCAACTACAGATCATTCTGTTGTTTTGAAGAAAAATAATTAATAAAAAAATATGTTCTCCATTTTTATTGTTTCACATGAAAATTGGATTCGGGAAAATAAAGAGTTTCCAGTTAGCCAGTAACAGAAAAATAAAGCCGGAATAGATTTGCACATCAAGTTTTAAAGCGACAAAGGTTTAAGGGCTCATTTTCAAGCCCGCGTGCGTTGCTTGCGATCAGGGACGAATCCACGCTGAATATTTGAGTGGGGGACGGTCGTTTGAGCTAAAAGCAATGTAAGAGTTAATTGCAGAAAAAGGTGAAACAACTTTAGAAATGGATACGCAGCTCTTCTGTAGAATTAACTTATTTAAAAATTGATGCTGGTGGATTAGAAATAATAATAATATTAATATTATTATTAATAATAATAATAATAAGTAGTAGTAGTAGAAGAAGAAGAAGAAGAAGAAGAAGAACGTGAATTCCTTTTTAATCAAGACCTTTTAATTCCTATTCAAACGCTAGTTTTCATTACTTTCTTCCCTTCCTTGCTATTTTCAATTGTACTTGTATCTAAAATGCACGCCTAACCTATGCGAGTTACAGTTTTTGAAATAATTTAATATTTAAAAACTGCAATACAAACACGCTTCATTTGTAAATTAAAGTGTACGTAATTACTAATACTTGATTGGTTCATACGACAGATTCAGTTGTTGTAAACACAAAATAAAGTCTTGAATAATCAAAGGAAATTCACCAAACAATCAGTTCCCGTCTCACGACACTTTACATTGCAAATTCCAGCTTGCGTTGTCGCAAAGCAGCGAATTTATCCTCCAGTTTCTCAACATCGATATTGATTTCACGGTTGACATATAATGAGATCTTGGCCAGTCAATCGATCTTGACTCATCCGACTTCGAGTCCAGGTTTTCAACAAACGAAGTAGAGAAAGTTCTCTCTACCGTGGCAATGCTCACAGCTAAAACGGTGAGAATGTGAAGGGCAAGATGAATAACAGGATATTGTTCAGAGTCACAAAAGGGGATCGCGTCCAGAGAGTTATTTATTTCCCTACTTTTCTTCTCTAGCAGGCGAAATGACGCCAAATTTCAACCTCTCCAGCAAACTTCCTCATGGATTTGCTCGTGAAAGGTCACAGAAATTCAAGTATTTCCTTTTGCCTTTCCGTACTTATTTCCTGATGAAACTGAATGTTCTCTGGAAGTAATGATAATAAGCGAACGCATTTTAAGTTTTCTTTCGAGAATCTGCAATCGAGGACATTACCAGAAGAAGGACACATAGACAACGTTAAAGCAAACGGTTATATGCCCTTCTTCCGGCAATATCCTCAATTTATATTTGTCAGGATGTTATCAAGCACAGGAATGTACACAGAACGTCTCCTCGGGAGAGTCGGCTGGCACGTTGCTTCGGATGGTTTGTCTTAAAAACTGGCGCTTCCCTGATATTTCCATGGTCGAATCAATTGTTCTCATCATTTCTGTCGCTGCTTGGAAAAGAATACCGAATTCCATTTCTGCTTTGTCGCGCTTAGGAGTTAATGCATTGCGTACACATTCGATCATCGTTTCTCCTTCTGGAATGGACAAGGTGTGTTTTTGTAATCCAGTGGCCACAGGAGGAAACAAGGAAGATACATCTCCAAAAGTCAGAACTCGTATGACAAATTCTGGTGATTGCATGGAATTCAAGAAGTTCAAGAAGTCCTTCTTGAAAGGCAAAGACAGTTTGGAACACAACCCCACCTCTCTAATCTCGATCCATTACATTGTTCGACAACTCCCACATGAAGAAACCCATTATGTATATTTGCTTTCTGCTCCTATCAAACTGGCATGTCTGAAGCAGGAACATTAACAAACACTGGACAGATCAGGTTTATAGCTTATTGTCTGCCAATCGACATTTCCGCTAGTATTTTTTATTGCAATAAAAAAATCTTCTATTAAAGCAGACTACGGAAAACACTTTCTTTTCTTTCTGTGATGAATCTATCAAGAGTTATAAAGACTGGCTTCAAAAGAGTCTCAGCCTTGCGCTTAATCGGACGCCGCCGTGTTATGACGTAATCAGTATTCCGACTGCTTGTCATTGACATACAAATGGTATCTGATTTGTTAGTATTGTTAAAAAGAGATCGCAAAAATGGATCGAAAGAAATAGTATAAGTGGTGAATAGCGTTTCTGTATGCTTTAACACGTCATTAAGTTCGTTTTATTCATTTAAAATTGATTTTTACTTTTAATACGTTTTAAGATATTGATATAGTTTAGTAGCTTCAACGCTAATTTATATCAGCTCTTTTTTTTTTCATGATTAAATCATAAGATGTCTTCTAATAATGCTCTTTAGAACTCTTGTATTTAAAAAGAATTACCTCTTTTTTTTAAATTGTGGGTTTTTATATCCGACAATCATAAACTTTTTTAATGAATGTTAGTGAAGTAATTTTCAAGAACTTAAAAGCACATGAATTAATAGTGCTCGTTACTGCCATCTGTTAACAATTTAACGTACTTGTAGGCCGTGAATATATTGATTAGTTTTAATATGTCATTGTATAAAATAATAATAAAATCATGTAAGAAACAAAAACGTAAATTGAAACTTTCACATTGAAGTTACTCTTGCGTTTCGTGAAGTAAAATAAAACACGGCCATTGATAGGATTCGAACAGCCTTAGGCGAAAGTATAAAAAATTAAAAGTTGCATGCGCTAAGCAACTTTTTTTTTAAAATCTTGTATATTTAACTTTCATAGTACATTGCATTTATTTATACGACTGGGACCATTTATTTTTCGTTTATCTTTCTTAACCTACTTACGGACAACACAGTTAAAATCACATCCATGCTCGAGGCGGGATTCGAACCCGCGATCCTGGAGTCGCTAGACTACCGCACTAGCCCGCACGACCACCTGGATCGGCAAGCAACTGAGCTTTTACAAGATATCAATAGTTGCCCGAACGACGGATAAGAAGAACATTGCAAGTTAAGACTGCCCCCTGTCTATGTTTCGAGCAATTTCTGTTATTAAAGACATGTTTTGGTGTTTAAACTTATTGAAGTGTGTTCTGCAGATTTGTACATTAATTATTTCGTTAAGTGATGAAGTAAATGTTATTTCTCTTTTCTGTTTTTCGTGTTCAAACTTCTGAATAAGGAACGTAACATAGGAAGAAGCATATAGCTACGAAAATAAAATGGATTTATTACGTCAAACCAATCAGAGGATGATTTTCGTTGTATGACGTAGGAGATTGAATTCTCAGTATGTCATGCTATATTTCTACGTAACGGAAAACCGTAGCACTGAAATTTAAAAAAAAACATTATATGCTATTTAATCCGATGTACACAAACAAACTGTAAAATATATAAGGACGGGGAAAACGGAAATGTCCATTGTTGTTAACGAGAAGCAGAAATCGGTTATTAGGACAGAGGGAGAGATGTAACACTGGGACAGAGGACAGAGGGTGCAAAATATCGCACCTTGAAAAGAAAGAACAGAAATGGCCACCTGCGTTTTCGAAACTGGGCGTTTTGTTAGCAAGATCGCGAAGGCAAGAAATTTCTTGCGATGTATTGCTTCATTTGGTTTCCGCAACGTAAACAGAAAGTAAGGCCTACCTATTTCAGGTTTTATACTACATTTCTATTAGAAAGTTGAAAAATTCGAGAGATGTAACACTGGGAAGAATTTTATTTTAAATTAAAAATGCATACTATTCTGGGACGGGCAATTGCCTTCCCTAGAATTGGATCCACCCCTGCTTGCGATTAGTGTGAGTAGCCAATTGAAACACGTTGTGTAGTTTCATTACGTGTTGTAACACGTGTTTCAATAGGCTATTCACCCAAATCGCAAGCAACGCAAGCGGGCTTGAAAATGAGCCCTAAAAGAGTTAATAACTGGTACGTTTACCCTAGTATACTATCATTTACAGGCGTGGCCGCGGCCTCTCCCTGCTAGTAGTTTGATTAAGAATGGCATCCACCTATATTTTTCATAAAAGTGCAGCTTTTGGTGCGTAATGGGTTTTAGAATGGTCTTTGTGTAAGTATTTTCATCAAATGATTTGTTTCTTTGGTTAGTACGTCCTTTGTTTGTATCAAGTAAGACTGGGTCATTTTGCTCGCATTATAATGATAAAACTGGCTGTGGCGAATCCAGGACTTTTGCGATGATTTTCCTCTCATATTGCTAAACATAATCATGGAAAATGACACCGGTATACCCCAAAATTGATATTTCTAGGTAAATTAGATTTGTCGCGAAAAGATCGAACCTTCATCTTAGATAAATTGTTCAAATAATCGTACAAAAAAATATTTCCTTTTCAGGGGTCGTCTCTGGATTCTCCACTGAGGACTGGCTGAATGAAGCGACCACATTTAATTACCTTATTACCGTAAAACGTTGTTAATAATACTTAATCAACAGAACTAAACGCACTTTTAAGTTATGTCCACTTAAAAATAAATTACTTTTGGAAATTCTTGTAAAATATGGTTCATTTAACTCAAAAGCTCTAAACATTAAGTAACAGTACACCTATATAGGCCTATTTCAGAAAGCGCTTTAATAGAGGCTATTTGAAGTCAAGAGTATTGAACTAAATATCAACTGAAAAATGATCAACACATGTAAATACTTTCATAATGAAAAGGCAACCAGAAAATGCGATGAGCATTATGGATTCGAACTATTTTCCATATAAGGAAAAGTTTTGAAATAATATTGTCTTGTAAGTGTGGTAAAAGATAATGTTGTAACATATAAGGTAGGAAACAAGGGATAATTTGGGTGATTATATCGTCATACACATTTAAGTAATGGATGGTGGCCATGTTAATTTTAACGAAGTTCACAAAGTCAGAGCTAGTTCGTTTCGTGCGCGAACGAAATTAACTGAGAGCGACTTTCCGAACGTCTTTCTAAATGAACGAACTTCACGAAAGTGGTTCCCGAACGCTTCGTGAGAGAACGAGATTAAAGCGTTAAACTCGTTCGTAGTTTCTGAACGAGCCCACTGACATTAGGCAAAGAGTATCCGTTTGTATTCTAGCATTGGAAATCACCAGCTAGGTAACAACAACAACAGCCAATCAGGGCAAGTCATGCTATCACAGTGTCTCTGGCGACAGGGGAATTAGCTTAGACTTCACTAGGCCATAATATATGGTAACATTTGAAATTTGCCTATCATATAACCGGGAAATTTAAAAATGCTTATCGAATTCGACTTACAAGTTAGAACCATACCTGTCATGCCACGGGAAGTACTGAATATCGATTTTATTTGGTGTTGCGTTCCCCTGACACTAGGAACGCTACTGTAACTCATATTTCCCTGTCAAGGGCTCGCTTCGTTATACATTGATCTTTGGATTAATAAGTTTCCCGCCAACTCCGACAACTTACTTCATCACCGGAATTCAAAAAGAGTTCACTGTTGTTCGGGATGCGCCCACCTGCTTCGCACCTATGTTCTTTATGACAATAATATTTGTTCGCTATTGTTTAAGTCAAATAATAAGCCATACAGAACAGCACATTGGGCTAGCTAGATTTTATACAATTGAATCGCCAACAGTTATATGTTCGAACTCATGTACTATGTAGATAGAGTGATCATTGGAAGAAAAGGTCCTTCGTTTTTTACTGGCCATTTTGTCATTCTTGTTGATTGTGAGGAAGTGTATTATTAATTCGATGAAATAGTCTAGAGTGTATATTAGGCATTAATAATACAATGCTAATACTTGTGGTTTAGGTGTCGTTTAAATATTACATCAGTACCCACGGATTCTTCTCGGTCATACTAGGTAAATGCCGGGACGTTACCTACTAACTAAGCCCTGACAGACTAACTTCCAACAATCTCTCCTCCACCCTACAACGAACTGAGCAATTTAATTCAATACGTTAGCATACTTTCTAGATATTTTGGACACCCCCCCCTTTAACAAGCAAAATTACTACTACTAAAAGACGGACGTCCAGCAGAAATAAGCAAAGCTGGAACGCCCTGGATGATGTAATATTTGAAAGATCAACCCTTTTTTAAAAAAAGAAGAAGAAGAAGTACATTGTGTTTTCCTTTCTTATCCTCTCAAGACTATATCAACCTAATTCTTGTAAGTTAGGCTCCTTGATTCAACCTTGTTTGAACCTTTTTAGCTTTTCAACGAGCATATGAACTTATAACAGAGCTGAAACCGGGGTCACATATGGTGACCCGGTCTGACCCGAACATAGGTAACCTGGTCCAAAACTTGACCCGGTCCGAAATTTGGCCCGAATAACTCGGGACCCGGTCTTGACCGAAATCACCAGACTCAGTTCACTCCACGACTCCAAGATCGAATCCTCGCCCAATTTGACCCAATCTTGACACTTGTTTCTGTGGTTGAACTTCGTATCTGAGAGTTTTGGAAGTGGGCCTATTTAATACTTCAACACTTTTCTTTAGAATAACCTTTCCGAGGGAGTATTTCCACAGCCCTGGTGGCATTTTTGTTCTGTTCCGGGATATGAGACAATTACTACATGTTATTAGTACTATCGTTAGGAATTTCCCGGCGTCGTATTTTTTGTAGTCTGGGAAGTAATACTCCTGACTCCCGGTCACCGGAGATAGAAAGATGTTTTAAATGTAACAGCGTTTAATAAGGAAAGAATGAAATATCTGTTTCACTCTCCAGATCACCGTATACGAAGCATAGATCCGGTGACCCGGTCCAAAGTGACTTAAATGAACCGATTGCTTCGGAGACCCGTTTCAGCTCTGACTTATAACGACATAACCTACAGTTTTTGATAAAATTGTTCCTGATGCCAACGGGATTTGAATTAGTGACCAAACGAAAAAAAATGGATTGAAACCGATGTTTTCAAATGAGCTATCACACGAAACTTGTAATAAAAACAAAATTGGTAAAGAAAATCGGAACATATTGTCAATATATTTTACCTACTGTTCATTTTGTCATTTAATTCTCTGTACCTCACAGAGATCTTCATGGCAGAGCTGAAACCCAGTCACCAGGCCACTTGGTCAAGTTTTACACCGTATCATCGTGTCTAGGCTCCGAACGCGATCTGCTCCGATTACCCCATTTATGCCCGGAAACCCTGAGGACAAACCTGAGTTTTTAATAATTTCCTTGTGTTTGAACAGTGTTTCATTCAGGGGCAACCAGAATAGGAGACATCACCCCCAGAGCGCGTAAAATACGGCGCCGAAATTCCAGGTAATTATATTTTTCAGACCGGGTCAATCGAGATATTCGGATCAAGTTTCGGACACGGTCACCGGATCACCTATGCTGGGATCAGGCCGGGACACCGGGTCAATAAAAGTGACCTGGTTTTAAGTCAGCTTCACAGCTCTTGGAAATCCGCGAACCGCAGATTGGGAACCACAATTGTACGACCTGAGAAACACTTTCCAAAAAGAATCCAAATCCTTTCTAAATTTGGACACGATAATCGTATTTTTTTTTCCCGCTATCCTATCCACGTGTCCTCCTTCCAACTGTTGGTTTAATTTGAAATGCTGAAGCGAGTCTCTTGCACTTTATTGCCGTCCTTGGTGCAATATATCTTACAGACATGTGAACCAATTAAAACAATGTTCTCCAAAGCAATATAAGAATGACCAATGTTATCTCTGCATTATGGTATTTCGATGTATGCGACCGTACTTTTTATAGGTGCTTGATTTAGTTTCACATGTGGTGCGTCTATGCTATCTACTAGCAGGCGCCCACGCAGAAGATGTAATATTCAGATGTAATATTGTAGCATACCCCAAGCACTTTTACCCAGGCATCGTCACTGCTCATAATTTAAAAATACATATATAAATTAAAATAGAGTCACACAGCGATAACAAGCATAAAAAGCTGAGTTAAGACTCAAAATTTGGTCCATATTAGATTAGACAGGAAGTGGACGATAGAGTTTTAAGTGTTTGCTTTGACTGACATTGATTAGACACTCCAGTATGGCTAAATATAGAGTTCATTAGATAGCTTTGATGCGGTTATGTAACATGAGAAAATCAGTGCTACCTGAATGATGTTGAATACAGTTTCCGCTTTTAAAAAAGGAACTTGCTAGTCAAACATTGTGAGATGTAATATGCGCATACGAAATAAATGTTTTATAAATATTTTGTGAAAAGCTTTTCCCGCCCGATAGGGAAACAGGTAAGTGAGGTACCAGGAAAAACACACGAAGTGACGGGAAATTTTCTCCACCCTTTCCTCCCGTACAAATAAATCCTTGACAGCCACTAGCAAGTAAACTGATACGATAGTAAAGGATTGTTTTTACAGCTAATTATTTGTAGTGTTCCTTGCGAATGCGTTGATTTTCATTTTATTTTAATAAATTGAGGTTAAGAAACAATTCCATTTTTGTGGGATTGTTAGCAAAATAAAAATTCGTTGTTCTCTTCATGTCTATAACGTATTACAGCTTTACAACTCTGTTTACAGCCAAGAAACCAGCCTGTAAGTAGCGCCACAGCGGCCACCAAGAGAACTAGGTCATGTACGCACATTTGAACCGTATGGGAAGGCGCTAAGAGATCGTAGCCAGCGATGGTCGAACCAATAAGACGCAAGTAAAATTAATAGAAAACCGGCGTCAAGTTGACCCAGCTTAAGTTTATTGGACCAGTCAATCCGTCTATCGTATTGACATCTATACTTTTCAACAAGTTCTGTACCTGCGCGACAGTGGGCGGAGCTTTGGAAACATGAGCTTCCCTGAGACACTAGTCTAAAATATACGCCATTGTAGAGCCACCTGTTAGTGTTGCAATGAACTAAATAATGCGGTTGGATCGCGTACTAAAAATAAAACAAACCCGATTTATAAAAATGTAACCAATAGCAGTGTTTGTGAAATTTCAAAATGCATAAAATAAATGTTTGACCCTTCCGGGATTCGACCCGGGTAGGTATCCGTCTCAGAAAGTCCTTGTTCTACCAAATGAACCACGCTTGGAAATTGCACGCAACGAGATTTAGAAACTTTAATTACAGATCGAGTCTTAGGGCTAATTTTCATGTTTGCTTGCGTTGCTTGCGATTTGGGTGAGTATCCAATTGAAACATGTGTTTCATTGAGTGTTTTCTTGTAAAGTAAGCGTAACACGTGTTTCAATTGGCTACTCACCCAAATCGCAAGAAAAGGACGGAACGCAAGATTGAATGAAAATAAGCCCTTACGTCACAAGCGCGTGGATGATTGCACCAAAGAAAATTATAAGCGACTGCTAAAAGTTTACACGTATACCTCGATAGTAGTCATAGTTGCGGACAGTCCTAGTGCCTTCAGTTACTAACCAAGGAGGTTCTATTTGAGGATATGCGATTTTCCTAAGAACATGAAGCCAAACGTCACAGCATAGTCCCGTCCAGTTAGCCCACTTACTCCGATCAAAACCATTGTTTTTGGCTAACAAAGATGCCAACAAGCTCTCCAGTTGTTCCAAATCAGGTACGTTGCCGTGGTCGATGCTCAGCTGTTTCTTGCCGTGATTCTTTCTCTGCGCATGCGATAGCTACAAGGAAATCATCTATTAGGACATTCTTGTTTCTACCCAACCAACCGTCATTCTTTATCTGTGTAACTAAACGAAGAAGAACTTGTAATATCTTGGAAGAACTCTTTTATCTCGTTCAGACGAAAATGGATATAAAACCAAGAGAAAAGAGAACATAAGTTTAGAAGGCAAAGATGAGATAAAGAGCAATCTGATCCTAAAAAATAGAAAAGACTGAACGAATATACTAAAACAGAAGAACGTAAAAATATTAAATTTACTAAACATTTTCTTTTATGAAATATAATGACTATTAGGGTTGAAACTTTGACATCTTATCCAACGAAAAGAAATAAACCTCGCGATTGGGATTTCTCGGCGGTATCGCGTGATCTTAGACTTGTGCTGCCATCTGACGAGCTGGCCGGAGGACAGGCATTTTTGTATACTATAGACAGTATACCAAGATTGACTTCTTGTTATTTTCTTTCGTTGCACCTCGCTGTGTATTCCAGTCACGATATTCTCGTCCAAGATCATTAGAATTTATTAAGTATGGCATTCGTGAATGAGTAACCGATGGCGCAATCTTTGGAGAGCTTTGCAATGACGTCACTATACGAACCACAACAAATTCGTCTGCTAGCGCGCGTGTTTATAGCATATTTTCGTAAGTAATATTTTAGTTTTTTTTTTTTTTAGTTATTGTGTTACATTTGTGCTCAGTGTTCTAAAGTATTTTATACATAAATTGTTATGTTTTCTTTGTGGTCTCTGCTTTATTTAAACAATGAGGAATCATAATAACTGTGCTTTTTGAACGTGTTTCAACATAAAAACTGGTTCGTTGCCAACCAAAGTGCAGGTGGAGGGGAAGCTGCAGAAATATTGTTTGGTACATGCGTCATGATATATTTTTACCTCAGGGATTCGGCCAAGATTATTTTCAATTTAGAGGGTGCGTAAAGTCAAAATTATGAGGGTCTAAGTTGAGTTTTACGCGGTTTCTATCGATTTTTGACCGCAAGGGCTCTCAGTTTTAGGGTTTAACCCCCACAGAGGGTAAGTTGGAATCCCTGTTTTATTGCCTTTTACACACATAAAGTTAGATTTGAAGGTGAAGTGGGACCTAGAAATATTTCCGAGGGGAGGACCCCTTCCGCGTGCCTGTATACTTGTAGGTAAATTTGTACTATGATAGCGACCAGGTATTACGTAAGTTCATTTTAATCATTTAACAAAAATAAGGAGATAGCCTCGTGCTTATGAAAGACGTGTCAAATTTCTTATCGTTATTTTCCTGAGCCTCAGATGCCTATAGGCTTAAAAATAAATTCAATTCAATTCTTAACGTTATTTTAAAGTCAAAAAAAAAGTTTCAACCTTTAAATCTATACTAATAATAATTTTAAGCGAATCTTACGTAATCATATTGATCTGATCCTCCTCTCTCGAAGGACCTGGATTCGAGTACCGGCAGGAGCATAGGTGTAGATTTAACAGCTAAAGGCGAATCATGACGAGCCGAAGTTCAAAGTTACTTGACCGGCCCATATAAAAATAATGTTTGCCAAAGTTTTTTCTGATCCTCCTCCCCTATTGTCAGATAATATAAACAAAACTTAAACCCCCTTGAAAGTTTACGTAATACTTAAATGACGCCTTTGCTTATGCGTTTACACGCTCGTCTTTGTGTGTGTGTGTATGTGTGCGCGTGTGTCTGTGTGTGAGAGAGAGAGATTTAAAATATAGCATGCACATTGATCGTAAACTTAATAGCCTAGGTCACAAATATTGGCCGAAAGGAAGTACACATCTATTCTTAACTGAAACAAGACTATCACCATTATCCTATCTATCTCTCTATTGCAATGTAATATTTCTAAAGTTGTTATTAAGGTTCTAAAATCAATTCTGTTAGAGTCCCATGGGTTAAAATAAAGTTAGCAGAGAAATATTTGTCTTACTATTTAGAATGCATCGTTTATTTTTATGCAGTTTAATAGTCTACACTCATTATTAGAAACATGAAAGTTTAAAAAAAAGGATTGTTTCCATAACCAAATAATCACCAGTTGCAAAATTTCTTTTATATCCATCGTTTTTTGAACTTCCCTGTGCTCAGGCTACAAGCACACACTCATCGGTCCGTATAGTGATGTCACGCGCCTTCCACCCAATGGCTACTGTTTTCATGAAATCTCGCTCTTTGACCCTGATTCTCGTTGTCTACAGGTAGCAGCGAACTTGAAAAATACGATGTGTTAATTTTAACAACCTAAGTGAGAAAAAAGCAACAAAAGACTATCGCATATTGAGTTTCGCATTCACCCCTTACTACTTTCAATAGAACTACAAGAATTTAGGATACCACAATAATGATGCTACTTTTTTTTTAACCATCTTGCACCAAAGCATTCAAATAATCATCGAGTTTCGAACATATGGTTGTAACCAATGCGTTCTGCGTAAAGATACTAGAGTGGTCGATTACTATCGAAAGTTAGACGCCACAGCAAACATTTAACATGGATCGTCCACCTCCAGTCTAAACCAATATGGACCAAGGTAACACTACTTTCTACACCTGTTAACGCTGTTCCGCGTATTTTTGATTTATTTAATTCTTGAATTACGCACGCCTTGGATTGTACATGCTGGAAATACTATTTATGTCTCTTGGAAGAATTAAGACAGAAATTAAAAATAACGATAATAAACGTAAAAACGGAGTTAGCGTAGAATTGAGAATTTAATCCATATTGGTTTAGATTTGAAGTGGACATTGAGATTAATTGACCCATCTGCTTCTTGGCATCATATATTAATTATTTTAAAGTCACACCGATCAATCTAGTGTCGCTTTTGGATAGATATAATATATTGTAACTCTTGCTTAATAAATCCCAATAGATCAAGTTTAGAGGACAATAGGCAAAGAAAGGACAGTATCGGGGAAGTAAATAATTCCGAAAATAACGTCAACAACAGCACTGCCATCTACGAGTCATGTTATAAATCAATGCGTGTTTGCTTCAGACATCATTTCGAAATCGTTTGCTTTCAACTGCCCGTTCAGGCAGTACAATATCAGATCACTAACCGGAAGCCCGGGGTTCGAATCCAGCTCATATCAACTTCTTTTACCCTCTTCTTTCACAAAATGCATTCCTTTTTGTTGCAACTTGACGGGAAACGAAGCACTCACACTTATCTCTCGACCAGTCCGAATCATTGTGATCGTTAATGCATTCCAACACTCTTGACTTCTTTTTGTACGATATTGCCAAGTGTTTTTCCCAACAACATACTAAGCTACACATTGCTACATACACTCACTACAATCTCCCATGACTGCGGACGGCAATGGCCATAACTCCAGCTACAAAGTTACTCCTGGACGTTTACGACGAAGCTAGAATTCATCATATCCGTTAACGAATTTTTTCGTGTAGAATAGACAGATTGAACTATTTAGGCTTGTGACATCGTATGGAAAACTTACTACTTTTGCCTTGCATCGGTTGTCACCTGATGTCTCGTAGACACGCGTGTTTGTTTTCTCTCTTCAATGTCATCCTTCTTTGGTTGCTGTATTAAATTGAGTTTTTTCTACTAACCAGCCGAACGTACCTCTTCATTAACCAATACCCTCCGTCCATCCTTTGCATCTGTTACGCTTTCATCATACACATGATACTTTTCTAGGCGGGCTTCAGTGCAAGATTTCTTTGACATCACGGACGTCTGATAGCAGTAACCACTCGACCAACGAGGACTTTTTTTTACTACACTGCAGCTGTTGACATGCGCACTCACCACCATCCGACTGGATACTCCTAGTCTCTCTCATTATAATTAAATAAGCCAAACGCTTTTAACTGTTTTTAATTATGCCCCCTGTCTCGTATGCTGCCACGCATTATTTTATAAAATTTTTTATAACATTAATTCTCGTCGAGATATCGATGTGCCGGCAATGAATTATTGTTATCTGTTGGCAACTCATCCCATTTGTGGTCCTTTCGATCCATCTTTACTTGGGAGATTATCTGGGAATCCCCTACTTCCTTTGGAGAATCCTTTGCGCCTCGCTTGTAGCATTTTCTAATATGGACTTTTGGATAGTCCGGGTGTGACTTCCTCTAATTTACTCTCAACCGCCTACTCTCAGATTTTTCGCCTTCGCAATAATCCGCTCTGAAGTTGGTTTTCCCACGCTTTCGGCAGACTGTAGCTACGTAACGCCTCGGAATTTCCCCTCCGTTCCCTGTGTTTTTTCTTTATTTTTCACTGTACTATCACCTTTCCATCAAGAAAAAAATATGATACTATACACCTAGTGAAGCTTAAGCACAAAACTATCACTGAAAATTGTTTCTGTAGATTAGGAAATTTCACAAACATTGAACGTTGAATGAACGTTGTGTTTTCAATCATTTCAGAATATAAAAGAGCACAATTTAAGATCAACGTTTAATGCTGGTTATTCTTTAAACGTTTATTAAATCACGTAGAGAAAACATAATTCTACGTAACCAAATGCAACGTTGTCAAAATTCTAGTGGTGTTATAAGATGTACGAGTTAGTAAGCGAATCACATGAGAGCAGAATTTATATGGACAATTTTGTTGTTCAACAAAGTGTGAATATTAATTTAAACAATTCGTCGCTTTGAAAGCAAACCCCAGTATTATACAAACGTAATTTCAAAGTTTTTATTTTATTTTAACCGTTATCTATTAATAAAAGTACATATAAATTTAAATCATATTTCAAAAAGGATTTTATGTCATTGATAATACATGTATTCAACTGTTGTTTAAAATATGATATACATTTCGTTTCCAGGTACTCTTTTTGATTTAATTTAAAAAAAATATAATTAAAAGGGTAACTAAATACCATTACCTATTATTTTGTGTTTTCTCTTGCATGTTGAAAACACGTTGAATTTCAATTTAAATTCCAAAGAAAATTTAATTTGGTTGAGAGGACGTTGATGTGACGTGTTTTAAACTGTTGTGCCATAGATTACGCATCATGTGCGTCTTTTTAAGTTATTGCATGAAAACTGCTTAAAAGCGAAAAGAATAAATTTAACTACGTCTATTATTTTATTACTTGTACGTTGAAAACACGTTGATTTTTTAAACTATATTTCAACAAACATTTTATTTGGTTCATAGTGCGCTACAGTGGCGTTTGGAACTTTCTTTTTCAACTATGATATAGATTTTGTTTCATATGTGTCTTTCTAAGGAGACATATTACACTTATTGGGAAATAGAAATTTAATAGTACAGTGTTTTTGAAACGTATTTTCACCGTCCTTCTCATGAAATTTCACTGCTGAATACAAGGTTGTTCAGACGGTCACACCTACAAAGGTTTGTTTGTGTTTGTTTTAATGATACATTCAGTGCGGTTTCGACTATTTTAAAAGTTAATTCAACGGCTGATTAACATTTCCAAAAAAAAAAAAGTTTTTTATCGTCCATATCTTGACAACGAACACTTCGTTCTCTTTTATAAACGTTAATTTCAACTTTTTCTCAACCATTATTCAACGTCGAATAAACCGTTGAACAGGCGGACATTCTGGTACATATACAACGCCACAACGATTAAATAACGTTTCGGTAGTAACGTTTAATCCACGTACTTTCAACGTTTGAGTGCTACTGGGGAATGCGACGTATCAGAAATATTACAAAATTGAGTTATGGCTTCCTCTGTATAGCCATAAGATCTAAAGAGTTGTTCAAATATTACGTAATCATCCAAGGAGAATCAAGCTTTGTTCGATTTCGGTGGGCATCTATGTATTAGGAATTCGCAAAAGTCTTATTTTTTCTCTTAATGGAGAAGGGTCCAAAATGATTGAAATTTGGTCTACGTAATATATGAACAACCCTGTTACGTATATCATAACCCAAAAGCATTTTAGATTTCTCGAAGCAATTATTACATAGCCCTTGTGGTCTAGATGGTATTGTCGCGACCTTGGGATAGGTTCTCAGCAGGTACTGTTTTGTATACCACACACTATTCATGCACCACTCATTTTTAATGAAAGATGTACTCAGTGATTCTGCCAGACCACCATGTGAAGGGGTGTGATCACGAAATTCTTGACACCCCAAGTTTAAAATTTTAGTGAGGAGAAATCGATTGAAACAGTACAAAAATCTACTTACATTCTCTTAATTTTGACTTAACACCCCCAACATGAAAATCCTGACGGAAACCCTGATATATTTGAAAGATAATATTTATTATTAGGTTGTCCTGGATAGAATCCACTGGCGAACGTTTGGTATTGCGGCGATGTACTTGTGAACTACGTAGGTCATATAGTAAGTGTGTACAAGGCGAAAAAATCAGTGAACCTTATTTCTTTTTTTCGCGAGGAAAAACAACATTGATTTTATTGCATTTTCATCAAGAAACTACAATACTTGGTACATCTTCTGCATTTCTGGTTACAATTTAGTAACATTTGAATATCGTTACGCTAAGAAAACGTAGAACATATTTATGTTTGCAGTACGAATTCAATTAATCTCATCAGTGTCCTTGCACGGAGGGAAATGTTCCGTTGCTTAACAATTTCTTTAAGGCTCATATTGCGAAAATTTCGACACTGCAAATAAATTTCCTTAAAGGGAATGTCCATAAACTGAACGTAGTATTATTGGAAATGTAAATTTCTAACAAGAAAGAACATTATAATTATTTCAACGTCAGATTGGTAAAAAAACGAAACACGTGATTTTCCAAAGAAGCACGAGAAAGTGTTATTTCTCTGGCATTCAATTCTCCTGTTTTTACATCACTGGAGAACACTAATTATTAACCGGCGAAGTTAAAGTATTTACTTGTAAGTACAATTAAGTTGTATTTTTGACTATTCCACTCCAGGTAATCGTAGTTCGCCTTGCAGTTTGATTTTCCTGACTACTACTTTGAGTATGCCCGCGATGCTGCAGCTGTTGTATATCTTGGGCTAAGGTTTCCACCACCTTTCTTAATGTTGTCAACTCCTCGTACGGTTTAGCAACAATTTCAACAGTTTTTAATTGCTCTCCTGCGGGTTGTTGAGGTTCAGAACTGAATTCTGAACAAGACAAAGGAAAACTAGCATTATTTTCAATAAGAAAGGAAGTAGAAATATAGTCTGAATTGTTGGACGAATCCGAATCATACTCATCTTCGCTACTAAAAGCGCCAGTTAGTGATTCCTCATTTGGAGTAACAGTTACTATTTCCACAGACATCTTCGTTAGGTACTAACATAAAAGCATCGCATACACACAGTAATTATACCATTTACCTCCGGTGAGGTTTCAACACCTACACACACAACTCCGGAGTGTAATCTGAATATGCCCTTAATTGGTACTTTTAAGTGGTTAATTCTTAGTAGTGGTTTCTCTTTCATCAAAAGACTGTGGAAACTTCCAGTGGCGTTGAGGATTCCACGCAACCTTCTCACTTCATAAAAATAAATACATACGTAGAGTTTTTATCCAATAGTGTATGACCGTATAAAAGATCGTTAGTTACAAATGCCGTACTCATTAAGATAAGTAATTTAGTGACACGAATATGGCATTTCCTAAACGTTGATGCGTTTCTTTTTCAACAGGACGTCGTCAGCACAAAAGTCCTTTGTCCTTATTTTATCAAGTATATCACTGATATATATTTCACATATAGGATTGTTTGTAAAGGAAAAAGCATACTTACCCAATTTGGGAAAATACCTGGGTATTTATCCAAAAAATATTTACCATTAAATATCCAATCCGCTTTTCAATCCTTGGCTGTGACAGATTCAAGGTTACGAAGTTATGTAGGGCGGAAACGACCGTTGATATCACGTGTACTCAGGCAACATCTTAGGTTTGGGTTATTTTGAACATTAAGGTAATTGAGGCGGTCAAAGTAATACATGCATGCGTAATGTTGTTAGATATGCCCTTTTTACGTACTTCGTTCAATTGCTCTTTGTAGGTTAGGAAATGAAATTGTTTGAATACGTATCGGTTGTATTTGTTTCGATGGTCATGTACTCGAGAAAATAGGAAGAAAAAATACAAAATATATATTTTTATATTGATAAATATTTGTGAAATTTCGGTGTGCTGTTTATCTAATTTACGCTATGATAATATTTAAGTTGTTTACGGTATGAGAACGTTACTTCCTTGTGAGATTATTGACTACGATAAATCTTATTGATGTTTCCATCTGTCTAATTTATTGTGTTTGTAAAGGACCGAGCCTCAACAACTGGGTGTATACAGACAGTACTTTAGATGTACTTGTACTGAATTCTAACTACGTAATTCATCTCCCAAACCGCAAATGCCTTAGAAACTAAGTTTACTACGCCTTAAGCTCTGATGTATACTTAAGATCAAAAATAGAACTACCTAATTGACAGGTCTTCTTCTTCTTTTTCTTCTCGGGCTGACGACTGCAGTTCATAGCACATGCAGCGCCAGATTACGGGCAATAATCGCAATCTAGGATTTTCATGCCCTTTCCTCGTAGGTGCTTTCCTTGTAAGTCCTTACCGTAAAAATTATAAGAAATAGAAATAGTGTGTGCATAAGGTAAAATAAACGTTCTAGGTGATCGAAATACTAATATTGATAATAATAATAATAATATTAATAATAGAGCATGATTAATATAAGTGTAATGTAAAAGAAAGATGAATGAAGTGCAAGAGACGCCACAAACACAGGGATTGATTAAGGAGACAAGTGCATTGTTATCTTCTGCTCTGGGGCATTGCAGAGCTAATGATAGACAGATGAAGCCCGCTGCATTCCAACATTGATGAATCACAAGTGCTATGATGGGGGTGAAGGATGAAATATTCTGGATATAACGAATCAAGTATCTCGAAAGTAGACGATGATGGATCAAAAGATCTGGTAATACTGTACATAATGTGTATAGAAAGTGAAATGCACATTAAATGTGAGCATACTGAAAGAAAAACGTATAAGAAAGGCACACAAATGCGAAAGACCTTAAAATATTAGGGAATTTGCATCGTAATATTGTAAAAGAAGACGATAGAGGTCGAGATTAGTTGTAGCAAGAATAAAGGAAAGTGAAAAAGGACCATATGTAAAAT
>JAGDQP010030588.1:341-22514 GCA_022664845.1 Lepisma saccharinum | reverse complement strand
AATGTACGCATCGGTGATGAAATAATTCCTACTGTAATAGATCCAGCTAGTACAATTTCCATATGGTCTAGATCTCAAATACCAAAAAACTGTAAATTAATACCATACGTCACAAATGTCCGTGGTATTGCGGGAAGAATTGTTCAAATGAATTTTATTGCATTTATCAAATTCAAAATAGGAAACACTTCTTACTCACATTATTTTCGTATAATTGAGCAAGAACATATCGGACCTCTCATAGGTCAAGATCTTTTAAAGAGATTACAGGCAAAGTTGGACTTAGAAGAAAATATTATTTCCTTCTATAAAAAACCAAGGAAACCGATACTACCACATGACGGAAATAAAGACACAGCAATTTCGCAAACTGTCATTCAACAAGCGAAGGAAAATATTTCTGCTGACGTGATAATTACAAAACATATTACAATCCCAGCAAAAAGTTATTTCTTCCTTCCCGTTTCAGTCAAAAACCTGAAAGAAAAACAGCAGTCAGCATATATATATATATACATTTGTTACAGTCGTTACGTGACAAATATGGGTTAAGAAACTTGTCATTAAAAATGCCTGTGAATAACTGCACAATACCTGTAATTAACCCAACGTCAAAGAAAATAAACTTGAAGAAAAACACTCCAGTGGCATACACTGATTAAAATGCGGAAGAAATTTCTTTTAAAATCGAAGATGTAAAGAACCAGGACTTGGATGATGTCTATAAATATAGAACGAAACAAGAAATAGAAAATAGACTAAAATTTACAGAAAATTTCTTCGACATTTCTGCTTTCGATATAAATCCTAATTTGGACGTAAAATCAAAAGAGCAAATTCACAAACTTTTATACAAGTATAGAGATACTTTTTCGTATTTCCCAAGTGACATAGAGTCATTTAAGGGTTATGTACACCGTGTAAGGATCGATAAAGCAGCTACCTTTCACCAAAGATCTCCTAGCGTTCCAATTGCCCTTCGAGCCCAACTAGATAAACAACTGGAAGACTTACTCAAAGCGAAAATAATACGAGAAACAAGCACAAGTGAATTCTCGTCTCCTATGTTAATGGTTCGCAAGCCCAATTCTAAAGAATTTCGTTTAGTGTTAAATCTCCAAGCTTGTAACAAATATACTAGATACCTAGCTATTCCATTTGAGAGCACTGAGGACATTTTGAACAGTTTAAGAGGAAAGAAACTGATTTCATCTTTAGATATATCAAATAGCTATTTTCAGCTTGACTTACATCCTAGTAGCTGGAAGTACATGTCCTTCGAAGTACCTCATACCAGGAAAACCTACCAATTCAAAAAATGCGTTATGGGCCACTCAACGAGTGCTCAATCTTTGTCCATAGCAACTAGAATGATATTAGAAGGCCTACCCGATACTATCACATCATTCGCAGATGACATCCTGGTCAGCGATTTCTCAGGCCTTCAACACATACAATCACTAGAAATGGTGCTAAAAAATTAAGGACACATAACTTCAGACCCAAGCCGCAAAAGTGTCATCTCTTCTACTCAGAACTGAATGTACTAGGCCATAAAGTAAGTGGTGAGAAGATTATGATTTCGCCAAAAATTGCAAAAAAAATACAAGAGTTTAGCCGCCCTCGAACTAAACGACAATTAAGATCGTTCCTCGGTCTCACTTCGTTCCTAAGGCAACATATACATAGATACACTGAAAAAATTGAGACACTTCAGGCAGCTCTCTCAAAAGACACTAAATTTTCTTGGAATGAAGAGATGGAAAAAGTCTTTGTTAAATTAAAACAAGACATTCTAAACGCACCAGATCTGCATCACTTTGATGATAACTTAGAAATCAGAGTTTATGCAGACAGCAGTAAGATACAAGCTGGCGGAATATTGACAACTTACGACCCTAAGACCAAAATAGAAAAAGTCGTATCATACTGTTCAAGACGCTTGTCAAAAACGGAGCGAAATAGCAGCACATGGAGCCAGGAATTATCAGCGATTTTATATTGTTTACGGAAATATCAGTACTTCATAAGAGTTGTCTTACATCGTTACTAGACAGGGCTAGAGTTTTGAACATTTTTGTCTTCAGTAAGATGTATTATCAGTTACAATTGTTTCCTGTATCCAACAAATTTTGGGCCCAAATACATAAATACGTCGGATACTTTTTATGGTATCAACAAATTCTTAGAACATTTCGTTATCTATTGTTTAAAAAAATAGAGGATGGAGGTATTAATCTGAAAAACATCCAGTTACAAGCTAAAGCAATATTCTCTCACAGACTATTACAAGTATTGTGCCTGTATACTGAACATTTGTCGTCTGATGTCACATTAAGAGCCTTAAGGGATATTGATGGTGTTGCCCCGGTTGACATAAGTTCCATTAGGGGTCCTATGAAATATTTTACTACAACCATACTTGATTTTGCTTATGCGGTTATAGGTAAAATTCCAATGGAATTATATTCAGTTAAAGATTCCATATCCAGTATTTGAATACAGAGATAAATAAGTTAGAAAAACAATATGTTCCAAATAGTGAAACATGATTTTTATTATGTCAGAATTTGGCTGTTTTAAAATTTGATTCAGTTTTACATCATCATATGTTTATACAAATATATCATTTGGAATGTTATGGGTGCAATTTGTACAAAAAAGGTATTCGAGAATATGAGGGATGTAGTAAATGCAAGAAAAAAGAAACGTACACACATAAACTAAAGAATGTACTGATAAGGACGATATTTGGGGAAAAAATTCTTACTATATTGGGTCGTATATTGCGAATCAGTGTAAAAGACTTGACTTGTGAAAAAATATTTAAAGATCCATCATACAGAATGTTTCCAAAAACGAAACAAAAATTTACGATGTGGTTCATTGCTCAGACTTTATATGTTTTAAAATTTGAAACTGATATGATTGATGCAAGTTGGTATGTAGAATATTATTATACAAATATCAGCAATTGAGTCTAAAACAGAAAGTGCCTGGCTTTGCTTCATATTACAAAGCGTTATATTGAACATTTATTTTTTGTGTATGTAGAGTATCATAAAATGAGTTACAGTTTTTTCTTTTTGTTATGTTCAGTTTTTGTAGTTCATTAGTATATCACACTTTCATTTTTTTTGTATGTTTCGATATTGATCTGAAAATAAAAACAATTGAAAAAAAGTGGTAGAGCGCGTGGCTTCTAATCTTAAGGTCGTGGGTTCGAATCCCGTTCTGCAAAATTTACTTTTATGTAATGATATATTCCTCAAACCATGAATAATTAGATAAAATAATAATAATCAGGTTTATATGTATCCATACAAGCATGTCAGAACATAACACTCACTCACTCACTCTCTCTCTCTCTCTCTCTCTCTCTCTCTCTCTTTTGCAAATTCTATACTTTGTCATCTGATGAAGAGAAGTTACTATTGTCTAATTAACTAGAAGAAAAAAATGCTTAACTTGACAAGTGCACGAACCCATGTCCATGTGGCATTGGTTTAGAAAGCAACGGTTTTAACCATGAATTACTTTTACAACTAGAAAAACATTGCCGATATTTGTCGTATTAAAACACCACCAAATTGAGTCACGCTAAGTGAACCATTTTATACATTAATGATTTTTGATAAGAAAGATTAGATTGGTTTAGGCTAGTGATAGTAAATTTAGTTAATTTTAAACAATAGTTACATCACCATTTTAGAAAAAAAAATAGTTTTCGTATGAGGGTTCCTATATATCTGAAGTTATCAGAACGACTATTAAAGAAATGTTATGCAAAGTTTCCTCGATACCAAATTTCAGACTTTTTCATGAGGACCCAACTGATACATTTAAGCCCGAAATCCGGCATTTTTTTTCGCAAAGAGACATGTTTGAACACCCGTATAAGAGGAGTGTGATTTAGGGCCATATTCTACACATTTATATTATCTACTTTTCGTGCATTACAAGTTTATGATCTTTGTGTAAACAATATTTCTTATAGTAACAGAACAGCAAAACTGTGCTGTCATCTATTGAACACCAAACTTATTACAGGTCCATCTCTTTTGTTCGGGTTTTACCAACAATTTCGTCCAATTCTTGACGTTAGCTTTCAATCCTCATCTCTGTTCATATGTGGCACAAAATAGTTCCAAATTCAACGAAAACACGAATGTAAACTGCACTATACTCTGCAAGGCATGCGACTGCTGCAGCTTGACTAGTCTCCGAGGAGTCGTTGCAACAGTTGCATGTGACAGCGTCCGTCCGGTGCACAAACCAAGCCAACTCCACTGATTTCCCTTCAACGTTTCAATGCAGTGACGCGTGCAGCAGTTGCTTCCTATCATAGCATGCAACCATTGCACAAACGAAACTGTTCCTAAAGCGGTCTTTAGACGATACAATTTCTCGTACGATCCCTCGTATGCAATCTCATCGGTTACATTCTTTGATCGTGTAAAACGCGGATCGTACGATTTTTCAGGCTATCTCCGATGTGTTCTCTAAATAGAAACGGTCCTATTTTTCAGCGGATTTTTCGTACAATCTATGGCAGCGCCCCTATTGGCAATATAGCGTGCTTTCCTATTCGGCTGTTTGGTTATGGATTACGAGACAAAGAGAACATATTAATGTTATTACTTGATGCTGAAATTAACATACATAATGGCATAATAAACTATTATAGGTATAAAGATATAAAACAGGTAAGTTTTTAAGGGAAGTGTAAAAAGGTCAGTAATACTGTAGTTCAACTACTTCTGCCATAGAGGACTGGCAATACCTCAAAATGCTACTTTTGCATTCCTTAAACCATAAAAGGTACTAAATACGTGAAAAATGTATGTTTAAAAATATAATGACAAAGTTCTGATGTGATCTAATAGCTACTGCTTCTCTTATATATTGTGCAATGCAGTTAAGGTGATTTTCTTTGCTTTTCTTGTACCGAATGTACAACAGGCATGATATGTATGAAAGGAAATAATATAGAGGAAACCGGTATCTTTGCAATCATATCCCCCACCAATGATTTTGATAAACATCTACGCTCTATGCATCCAAAATAATGAAATACATTGAACAGTAAATATAGAAGTAGACATAATGTAAGTAGAGTGTCGACGTCAACCCAGAGCTGTGCAAGTCAATACGTAAGCTAGGTAATTAATCGAACGAAATAATTTTTATTCAAGGGTTAAGAAAGCTGACCCTCCCTGTTCACACCTATATACCGTGTGTGAAATGAACCTATAAATCACATAAAATCTACATTATTCCTCATTTTTGTATTTTGCATGTATTTCATGCTTATACGAACGTAAAACGTAGCATTTTGAGGCGTTTCCAGTGCTCTGTGGTAGAAGTAGTTAAACCGCAGTATTACTAATTGCCCCCATATGTATAAATTGGAGTTAATATATCGCGATTTATATACTTTTGAATTTCTGTGCAATGTCACATATCTTGTTAACTCAGGAATATTATAAAAACAACACATATGACTCCGAACTTATCACCGAAGATGGCAAAATTTTCAACGTTTTTTGTGTCCACATTGAAATATCTTTATTGAAGTACAGAAGTAAAGCTACAACACTCTTGTTACCACTGAAACCTAGTAGAAGTTAGAGTCTCTTGGTAGAAGAATGTGGCGTTAAAACAAACTGAATTTCTGTTGCGTCAAGATTCATTGTTATCAATATTTTAAATATTTTCTATTTTTTAAATGGGCTATACTTTCACAAATATCTGTGGCATAATTACCCTAAAAGCCTGAGTTGTCACAACTATAAACACCAGCAGTTTCATCATTATTTCCTCGTATCCAAAATTGTACCGTGTAAAACACTATACAATATTGTATGATTTATCGCACGAAAAATCTCGTACTATGGATTGTACACATTCCATCATACGAGAGATCGTACAAGAAATTGTATCGTCTAAAGCGGCCTTTAAGGTATGTTGTTTCAGTTTTGTACGTCCCTGTATATATTGTTGTCAATGTTCCTCCGTCTGCATGTTATGATCACTGACTGGGCTACCGAAACAGCCATGTGAACAATGAACTGGATAGCCAATTTACATCGCACGCCATGAAGAACAAGACGTCACTAGCCATGGTCCGCGAAACATACCGATTTTGAGATTTAATACTTATTTTGTAAATTTCGAAAGTTCAGAATCAGATTAAAGTTACACCAACTAAACCCCTAACTTACTGGAATCTTCCCGGTCATTGAATGTTTTTCCCTAAATTTTCCAGGTCCGTGAGTATTAAAAAGTTGAGAAACACTCCCTTAGATGCTAGTCTAATGTTAACTCCGAACTTACAAGACTTGTAGGTAGTTGAGGCGCAGTATGGTTTGGGTGTAAAAAAGAAGTTACCATCGGTCATTTGCAATGAATTTGAAAGTACACTGTACATTAACTGCTTTTTGATGAACAAATTAAAAAAAAAAAAATGCTGAGTCAATTTTTAAGTATACTATTTGTACATGTATAAAACTGATTGTTGGTTGCAATAAATCTTACATATTTTATTGAATTAACATGTCAAGTAATGAAAACCAATCAAACCAAACAAAATGTTGTTAGTTTTAACTACATAAAGTTATCATTAACTTGTTATATTTTAAAGCTTGATACGTATCATTAACTATATCGATGACAATGCTAAATTTTCCCGCACTCATTAAGGATTCCATTGCGTTCTTTACTGAATTTTATGTTTTGGATCATTATCGTTGTTGGCATAACAAACTAAAGGCATCATGCTATAATGAATTTTGATATTACTTGTAATTCAAGAAATATGTATGCCTAGATTTTAAAATAAAATATTACGCTAGTTTCAGTCGCTATCAAACAGAAAAAAACATGTTAGTTTTAATTCTTATATTTAATTTTCACAAATTTAACATTTAATTACAACTGGCCATTTTGAATCCAGCTGATAGATACGTGTATTAATACTGAATGTTATGAATTATAGAAAGCACCTTTACATCTCTTTACAGTTTCTGTTATTTTCTGCTGTTACCGTCCATACAATTCATTTTATCTTTATCTCTTATTTTCAGTAGTATCTCCTGTAATCTTTTGAGAAGCATAAAGCTCGTTCGCGAATGTCCATCAGTATATATTCATTATATCTGTTTTAATTTGTCAGCGAGTTGTTGGCATTTTCCCTCTTTGTATTGTACATGGCTCTGTTTTCCGAAATATCCCCCCAGCCTGCGGCGTGAAACAAGGTATTCTACGCCAGGAACGGACTAGAATTTTTTTTTTCGGCCCGGGATTTTAACCTGTACCGGTTCCTCAAATCCCTATTTTTAATGCCATTTTTTTCTCTTCGAAACCAGAATTATCACCTGTTTCTTGTTACCCTTTTCTACTAAAGATAACAAACACTTAAATATATTATAAACTGGAACGACTGCAAATCAATTTTTAACACAAAAGACATCGAATGAAAATTAACTTTCAAGAATAAGATATTTCGCTTCATCATCCTACAAACTCAGAATAACAATACAATAACGTAAATTTTATTTCTATGTTTTTGATAAGCGCCTGGAGAATTGTCCAACCACCATTGGGCAAAGCCATCTAAAGAAGGTTTTCATGGCTTCAACATTTCTCCTAATCTTCTATCTCCTCTTTCATCTTGCATGATACAGCTTCAATATATTGAGTCCACTTGTGGTAAGTAGTTGGAGAGTGGTGTTTGTAATTTCCATTAAATGTAAGAAAAAGGGGACGCCAAAATAATTTCACATTTCCTAACCAAAAGTTGCTTGGACTTTTGCCCGTACCATTGAAGTAGAGCTGTGCACTTGGACTTGGTCAAGGATTGTAAGAACTTTGATGTAAAGAGGCGTCTGTAGATTGGAAAGTAAGTCAAAATCCATTCTTAGGATCACAACTTTTCAATTTCGCTGACGGTTCAAATTTTCTTTATTTTCTTGATAGGAAGATACCCATACGTTACCTATTTTTCATGTATGATCCTTTTAGCAACATTGCAATATTGCATTATTATTAAGAAGAGCAAAAGTGAAGTACTCGGAATAACAGCTCCAGTTGTTTCGGTAATTAGTTAATAATGAGGTTATTTTTCTAAACACATCCACATAAGACCAAACGTTGGGTCAGTTATGACACAGCTTCATTAGTCATGCACCAAATCACTTGTAATCTCTTTGTATGTTTCTTGCACCACTAACTGAATTTCTGATACCAATGCTCATGTCCATGAGACACAAGGTGAAAACAGAAGTTAAAAATTACGCTCCTGAGAGACATAAAACCAGTAAAATAATTCCTATGTAAAACAATGGAAAGGTCATCCCAAGATGGCAGGGGTGATCTATACCGTTAAGAGAAAGTTTTGGTTCAGATTAATATACAACTCAAGACATATCACAAGGGAGCAATGTTCACTTGTTGTTTGTTGCTATTGTGAAGTGTGATTAGTGTAAACACTAATTTATGGATGAACTTGACCAGTTGTAGAATCACACTTCAGAATAGCAACGAACAACAACTGAACATTGCTCCCTTGTGATATGTCTTTATATTGTATATTAATCTGAACCAAAACTTTCTCTTAATGGTGTAGATCTCCCCCGCCATCTTGGTATGAACTTTCCATTGATTTTCATGGGAATTGTTTTATGTCTCTGAGGAGTGTGATTTTTAACTTCTGTTTTCGCCTTGTGTTTCATTATGTTTTCTTTGACTCATGCTATTTTATTGAAATGCGATATTTTACACACGAACAGAACAGTGTAATTTCGAGTTGAGATATTGTGATTTATATGGTAAACTATTAATCATACATTATACTCATATATTTGAAGAAACTTCACAAACCAAAACAATAGAAGAGTCAAAATAACCACCAAGGGAAATTTCGTGAAAGCGGAACTTGAATATTCTACTTCTGAGAGACAAAAGACGAGTAAAACGATCCCCATGTAAATCAATGGAAAGGTCATACCAAGTTGGCGGAGGTGATCTACACCGTTAAATTAGCTAACTTATAGCATGTATAATTTTATTATTGAATTCTTATGTAATAAAGTCATAAAATTACCCCTGAAACCCTTTCCCCTTGAAAACTGTAATTTCTTGCTTTTCTTGTTCATGTATTCTTTCATACATGTCTCAAAAAGCGTAACAAATTCAAGAGAACTTGTGTGATCAACGGTTGCATCGTGAGATCAACTTAGTTTTTGTTTTCGGGGTTCAGGCAACGAACGTCTGACCTAGTGGTAATGTTTGGATCTAGTGCTTTTTATGTCTGTCAATTTAGTCCAGTCAGTAAGACGTTAACTTTCTAACTGAGCAACCCGTGTTCAAATCTCGCCCAAACTTCTCATGTTTTTTTCCTTTTGCTCCCAGTATTACTGGAAACTGAATGATGGCTGGTTTCTATTAACCTCATTACTGGAAATCAGGGGCGAACCTAAAGGGGTGTGTGGGGGGTGTAACCCACCCACCCACTCAAAAGCCATTCGGCAAATTCGGATTTTTTAAAGATTTTTTCACATTGAAACTTTGGAAAATGGAATGCAAACAAATATTATGTTAATCAAAATCAAGTTGATATTAGTAAAGAATAATTTAAGTTATCTATTCGGTACAGCCGTATAGAAGTGTTATTCGTCAAATTTATTGCCAATTCGGCAAATACATTATGTTTTATGAACCGTTTCATTTCGTTAATATACACTGTGAAACAGTTCGGCACATCCACATATTTGTCGGAATTTATTAGGACCATTTAAGATTACTTCTGTAGTATTGAAACAGAGGAGCATAAAATGAACTAAACATGTATTCGATAGTTAAACCCGAATCAGAAACGTTCGTTATGATTCGTCAAATATATACCTGGTACAACAATCAAAAATAAGATTGCGGAATCGCTATTTGTAGAGTCAATTCGGCAAATGAATATTTTGTTCTTAAAAATCCCCACTCTTCAAAATTCCTTTCTACACGATAATTAAACGCTGATTATTTTGTGGCATAGAATATGTTTATCGTAATATAAAGGCAATGAAAACACCAAACCGTTCTGTTGCACGACCAGAGACGAAAATACTAAAAATGTATTAAGTCGCGTTGGTACCGTCTGTCAGACGAAGGGTTTGTATTTGTATCTTACTTAGTATTGCAGGGTTAACGTTGTTAATATTTCAACAGCAAAATATTTTATTTAATTATTTTTAATTTTCCATGTAATTCCATTGTGGTTATTTCTTCTGAAGCACTGAACAATATTATTTACTTGCCTTTCTTTCACATAAAGAATTTAAATTCAATACGCTCGTTCTTTAGGAAATAACGGTAAAAATTTATTGTTTTTTTTTTTTCAACCGTTGCTTATTTCTCCTCTCGATGTGGGAATGGGTCGTGCATGAGGCACCGTAACAGCGCTACCGAAATGTTGATCAGAACCGGATTATTGTTTTCATACTTACTCTTTGGGTTACGGAACTCGCAAGTTCATCGTCGCAGTAACAAATGTTCGCCACAGGATTATATCCTGCAATTGCTGATCTTAAGACCAAGTCAGTTTTCATCACGAACACCTGCTTCTCGAAGATCCCTTCTATTATCCTTCCAGTGTCGTCTCAGTCTTCCTAATGGTCTCTTTTCCCCGGTTTACCAACCACGATGGAATATAATCTTCGGTTTTCCCCCCTTCGAGCTACACCTTAGTCGTAGCGATTCTCAAATCCAGACGATAGTTGGAACTATGAAAGAACAGGTGAAGATTTTATTTTGGAGTGTACTTCTGATTTGTGAAAGTTTTAAGTGATTATGCGAGCTAATGAACCATGCCTGAAACGAATTCGAAAACTGATTAAAGTAGAATGCCATGATTGTAAGGCAATATTTGAGAATGACTATCAACGAAGCCATGAAGTTTTAGTTCGCGGTGGTAAAAGAATAAAGCTACTAGATGTTGGTGCAAAGAATAAAGGTACAACATGCGCTCGTACAGGGTTTGGCATTTCGTGGCGGAGACGGTGATTGCAATGAAAACTTTCAACAGCTCGTTCAGCTTATATCTAGGCATTGTAATGTAATTTAAAAGTGGCTTGATGACCGGAATTTGTGACCATATCATGAATCTTACTTATAGGCGGGAAATCCCAGAATGAATTCATTGAGTTTCTTGCAACAGAAACAAGAAAAACAATTATTGATGAACTGAAAAAAGGTAATGCAACATTCAACGCTTGATACTTCTAACAAAACCGTCTTTCTGCTGTTGTTCGTTATGTTGAGGAGGAAGGTCAGGCTAAGGAGAGCGACTTCTTGACGTCGTTGAACTTTCTGAGAAAACTGGTGCGGGAATTGAAAAAAATAAATTAATAAATAATCTGATGTTCTTGTAAGTAATGCATTAGATTTGAACCACATAGCATTTCAGTCTTATGATTGTGCCAGCGCAATGGCAGGAGAAAACAAAGGAGCACAGAGGAAGTTATCTGAAATTGTAGATCGTGCAATACCTTACATGCCTTGTCAGGCACACAGACTTAACACGTTTCTGGATCATAGTTGTGATGCAAGTGCTATTATTGGTGAGTTCTTCAGTGTACTTGAAAATTTGCATGTATTTTTTTTAACATCAAGTACAAAGCGTTTTAATTTCTTAAATAGTGATGTATCCAAATTCATTTGCTTAATCTTGCAAAGACCCGCTGGACAGAGGAAGCCGAATAAATCAAAGCTCTCTGGGCATCACTTACTGAAGTCGTTAAGGTTCTAAATAAAATGTCTACATCTAGTCAGCTTGATGGTAACACAAAAGCCACAGCGCTTGATCTCAGCAAGAAATTGCTTTCTTTTGACTTCATTGTTTCATTAATGTTTTTGAAAAATATTATGAATAAGGTTCAAATGTTAACACAGAAACTTGAAGAGTAGGAATTAAATATTCTCGAGGCATTCGTTCTCATTGAGAGCGCCATGAAATCATTGGAAGATAATAATAACCAGGAATCATTGTGAAGGAATGAAGAATCTGATTTTGAGTACAATTTCGTATGCAGACTCTTTGGGTGTTGATGATAAAATTTACTTTAATCGTCATCATCATCGTCGTGTTGGGTCTAAACGTCTGGATGACAATGCTGAGTAGCAAGTTCATTATACGCTGGAGTCTTTCTATTCAAAAGGAGTTTATAGCAGTGTTAGATACGCTACTTATCCTATTCAAGGAAAATCTGATGAAGTGTATAAAAATAATCAAACATCTCTTCTCAATTTTCAGTACACCCATGAACAGAGAAAATATTAGCATTATCCATGTTGAAGGAGCAGTTTCTTTATATCCATCAGCTATAGAGTTTGATACTTCTGCAGTGCTTTCGGAGTTGGAAATACTCAATGATCAGTGCGTGAGTGAAGTATCATTATCAGGTGTAATGAGTAAAGTTCAAGCAATGAAAAATGTACTGCCACTGACAAACAGCATTTGTCGCCTTGCTCTTACAGCCCCAGTTTCACTTGCATCTAATGAAAGAGCGTTCAGCAAATGAAAGCAAGTTAAAAATTACATACGTACAACAATGACGAACAATTGACTAGATTCCTTATGATACTGTGTACCGAGAAGGATATTGTAGATAGTCTTGATATAAGTCAGATTGTTCACAGATGGGCACTCCTTAAACAACGCCGTGTTCAAGTAGGTTCAGCATAATTTTTGTTGATTTGCATGAATTTGTTATGACTTCAAAATAAACCATATTTCTTTGTAAAATGTAAGATATAAAATTTCGTATACGGTACGTAAAATTTTATAAGCCCAAGAAATAAAGGTTTGACATCGGAAGTAATTAGGAGAAAGCTGAATTTTCGTCAGTTGTTACATCATTACTTGAGGTACATTGTCCCAAAAGTCCCCGCCCCTCTTCATTGTGCTTCCCCGTAATCCCCTCGAAATACAAATTTAGAGACTTTCATAAATTGTATTATATCTCCGTAACCAATAGACATAGCGGTATGATTCTTTTTCTTTTGTTGTTATTATAATTCCTAGATGACGGGCTACAAAAATTATTATCATGCGTGTTGCGCTATTGCTAGTAATTTTGCCGAAATTTAGATCCAAAGAGCAAAATAAGAATATTTTGCTTTCAATATTTACACTTTTTACGGTGTAGCTTGTTTTGAGCTCACAATATCAAAATCCTGTTCAAAATAAAAGTTGTTGCCTGTTTCATAAGCTTTAAAATAATGCAAATATCAATATACTTGAACAGTTACTGTCAGGGAGTACACTACACCCCCAAACCCTCCCCTAACACCCTCCCTAGACTTCGACGACACCCCCCCAAGGAAAATCACTGAACACCCCCCTTAGGAGTGGTGTTCTTTCTTGACATTTAATCGTGAGAAATTCCTGGAATTTCGATTTACAAAGACGGCAGTTATGGTAATACACAATCAAATCTTGGTAGCAGTTTCGCATTTATTCCAAAGGAATAACTTCTTTTGAGTTACATTCGTTCCTTGTCGCCTCAAAAAAATCCATCAGCAGCAAAAGAAATGAGGCAGGAAACAATAAACATTACCGCATGAAAACACCTGTTTGGTGAATGCTTCCTGCAGTGCTAAAGTGTAGAAATGCTCGCGTCGGGTGCATTATCTCATTACTTCACTATCTATTAAGCAGTTTGGTGTGCACAGTGGCAAGGCCTCACAATAAAGAGAAGGATTATTGAAACAAAGGAACTACATTTAGGGGTGTGCACAATGGAAAAGGCGACGTTGTCGCTAAAGATAAAAAAAAGAGATTTCAAACGATTCCCTTAGTCAAAATATTATGACACTGGCTACATGGATTTTTCGTTTAAAAAAAAAAAAAATCTACTCCAAGATTATATGTTTGGCACCGCAGAACGTTCATTAATACTTTGATTTGTAGCTACAGAAAAGCGAAAAATAGAGTATCCGCTACCAGAAATATATATATATATTTTTAACAATCCGTGCGTCATTTCACCTTAACACTGGTAGGCAGAATTCAATTTGTGAAAGTGGATGCCCTGATTTCGGCATTTGTTTGGAAGGCCTCAATGAAGTCAGTCAGTTTGGGCATCGATCCGAGAACCTTGAAATAAGAAGTGCATGCAACTTCCACTAAGGTATTTTATCAACTGTGATGTAATCCTGATATACACTCTAAGTTAGCTTGAGAAAAGTAGAGCTTACTTATATTTAAAATTTATTTTCTGCTCTAAAAACATAGTTAAGGTAATCTATCTTTTATAGTAATTAAAATTTAATAATATATATCTGTCCATATTTTACCAAACTAACGCTTGCAAAAGCTAAACAAGTGCAAAAAGGCAAGTAAGAATATCTAAAATTATTTGAAATAAATTAGTTCTGTTGGTAATTCATTCTAATCGATGAAAATGATCCGAAGCGTGAAGATCAGATCTCCTCGTATTCTAAAATCAGTTTCCTACCTAACGATAGAGAAATAAATTTGATTTTCTTCGCAAATAATTCAAAATAATAATAATAATAATAATAATGCTTGCTATTTACACACAACTAATCAAGTTATCATTATATGGTTATGCACAAATCTCATTCTGAAAAGTATGACAAATATATATGTACGCGCGCGCGCATGACTGGATAGTATAGTGTATAAGTGAATATGAATTACACCCCCCAATAACTTTAGACACCCCCCTTCGACTACATTTCTGGCGTACTCCCTGATTACTGTGTTAGCTACTGAGGTAGCAATGACGCGCAACAGCGCGCTAACAATGCTTTTCCTTCTATGTGTGCCCTATCCACGTTAGGCAGTTGTGAGCTGTCGACGATTATGACAATATGTTTTTGCTATGTAGAGCATAATGAATAGGTGATGAATTGGTAATGTTTATTGGCGGTCTTTTCGTGTTATATATTACGAACCCAGATAGCACGCCAACTTGCAACAAGGTTATATCACGTCAAAATTACTATGTTTGTAGTGAAACAAAGAGAAAGAATGTAAGTACATCAATTGTAAGCTATTTTTGTAAAGAAAATGGAACCTCATAGAATTTATTACGATAAGGTTAGTCATATTTCTATTATTTGGAAATTAAATTTTAGTGGGTAATTTCAGTTTTTAATAAAAGTTACCTTTGAAGATGTGGTATTTTCAATTGAATGTTGTAGGTTATATTTATTATTTTTTGTCAGAGCGGAATAATCCATTATCATTTTCAAGAAACTTTTCCGCATCTTGTGAAAATTTACGTAGCGGAATTAACGCATTACACTTAACAAATTGCTTATTTATTAGAAATACAATAAAAGAAAAATGGTTGATTTTGATTTATTGTTCTCTTAGTGGGAAATATCTTGAAAGAGAAATTTTAATCGTGAAAAGAGAATTATGGACATTATTGAGGTTAGTGTGAAATCAAAAGATGCACTGCACGAAAAAATTGGAAGGAGAAGGTTCACAGCGCGTGCATGCAGAACTATAACCCATATCATCTTTCAACATCTTCAACTTTTTTTAAGGATCTCAGAAGCAAAGTTCGATTTAAAAATGAATTGTTTCATTTGTGGAAAAGAATTTACTATTTAACCTGCATGAGAGCACAAGAAGTGTTTTCATATAGTTGTTACTTTTCAAATGAGAGAAAATGTTATGTGACTTACGAAATGATGAGCGGGGAGAGGGGGTAAGGGATAAGCTTCTTATTGTGAGTAATCTTGTGGCACCAGAAGTACAGTGCCATGGAAACGGTTCCAGAGATTTCTTAAGAACTAAACCGATGGAGAACTCGTGGCTTGACTAAAATAGAAACAGAGGAATTCATTTTGTATGTTATGTGAGTACATATAAAACAGTGACGAATGCCAGTACACTTTGAATGAATTAAAATATATTATTACACTCGTATGTAGTCAAGAGGATGGCTGTCATATACAGACAAACATCTTTAAGAACATTTTAAGGATTGGATAATTGTTTAAAATGTTTCTGGAAGGAAAAATGTACTCTGCTTATTTGACACGGCTCATAAAACCATGTTGGCCGAGCGGTCTGCGACGGTAGGCCATCGGCTCGAAGGTCCCGGATTCGAGTCCTGGCAGGGACATGGGTGTTGATTTTAACACTTAATAGCTACAGGCGAATTGTGACTGTCCGAAGTCCAAAGTTACTAGACTGGCCCATATAAAAATAAAGTTTATAAAGTTTTTAATAAAATCATGTATCAGTGATATAATGACATGAAAACTGCCCCTCCTACTGGACCGTTAAGGATAGTATTAGATGCAGCCGACATCATGCGAGAAGACAAACAGAGATTAGCTTATGACTGAAATATATACCTAGATTTCATTGATAGCAAGTCTGACAGGCAAAACCTCATTGTAGGTCTTTACAGAGAGTGTAACGACAAAGAAGAATGCTTCTGAATCACATAAAGTTAACACGAAGTGCATTGTGATAATCCATGCTATAAAAGCAACTTAAGACCAAGATTATTCCTGTCACCCATCCAAACAAGTCTAGTATTAATCCTTCACCGATTATATGGACCAAAATATCTATTCAATATATTACCGTCCATTGGAGTCTGCGTATCATACCATGAAACTTATGTTTACATGACCTCTCCCATAAATGCAGTACTATCAAATATTAATAGTGAAAGGTTTCATCAGCATGTGTTTGACAACACAGATGTAAATATTGGCCCGCTGCATAATTTAAATAACGTTCCATGCTATGGGAGGAATCAAATGTGTTACACCTAGTACCAGTATTAACACTCACGTAAAGGTTCAACGAATTCAGAGTGGTTCTTCCAATCTTGAATCAGTCTGTGTTAGTACCCAAAGAAAACTAGTAGAAGTGACCTTAATAACGTGCTTGAGGATTTCAATGAACTTAAAAAGTGTCGGTACTCTCAAAAAGCAACTCACTATATAAATATTTACCCCTTGAATTTGATGCAGCTTGTAGGATTTAACAAGCAATATGGGTGGAATTGCTTCATGAACAATCTTATTAGTAACTATGGAAAGAGTGAATCGATGTGCATAATACCAGTATAATTTATAAATGTGCATCCTAGTACTATTTTCACGCCATTGTGTTTGACAGCAGATCAAAGTAGAAAACTCAGCTATTCATCATCATCACATTTGATTCACCTATGTTCAATTGAATTGGATTGAATTACGACCTTCAGGCATCTATGGCTCCGACCGGAATAGGGTAGGAGAAAGGATGAACTGTGAATCCGAATAGTTCTTTCACCTTCCAACATTTCAAGCAGTCCATCGTTTTGTTTCAAATTTACCTCAATAATTTCCGTAATTCTCTTTTCACGATTACAGTTTCTCTTTCAAGTTATATCCCACTAAGAGCACACAATAAATCAAAACCAACCATTCTTCTTTTATTGTATTTCTAATAAATTAGTAATTTGTGAAGTTTAATGCATTCATTCCGCCGCTACGTAAATTTTCACAAGATCCTGAGTTTCTTTACAACGGTAATCGATTAACACTCTCTGTTAGAAGATAATAAATATAACCTACAGCATTCAGTTGACAATACAACCTTATCAAGGTAAGTTATAATAAAAATTAAAATTACCAACTAAATTTAATTTCCAACTAATAGAAATATGACTAACCTTATCGTAATAGATTCTCTGAGGTTTTATTTGCCTTTCATGAACAAAGAAATAGCTTAAAATTCATAGTACCTTCTTTTATTTCACTACCCACCCACATAACAATTTCAACCAGACTCAAAAGTTAATCAAGCTTACTTTGACAAGTGGAATGATGACTTGATGCACGTTTAGCTTATTTTGCGACAAACATAAGGTCTTTATGCATCAAGCCCTTCAAATGTGAATTTTCTTATGTTAAGGCATTAATTTTTGTAAAGGTCTCTGTGTATTAATTGACTCCTTTCTCTTTCTTAATATACCGTAATATTTTATTTTTCAGTACAATTTTTTTCAAATGTGATTCGAATATTTATTGTGTTAAGAATTATCTTGCAAAGTAGTATTCAAAAGTGAAACAAATATTACATTGGTGTTATTGAAAAGTGTGTGGCCATATGTGAATAAATCTATATAATAATAATAATAATTTGAATACACATTTTGCAATTTAAAATTGTGTATTATTGAAGGAAAAAGATACAAGACTATTGATGTAACATTAAGCAAGCGGAGAATACTTCAGATAGGTTGCACTGGGATTTGAATCTGGGTTCTTCCTATTACAAGACAAATTATTATCTGATACTGCATCTCGTTATTCGGTATATCATACTTATCCATTCGGTACCCACTAACTCACCCCCCCCCACCTTATGAGCCTCCTGGAAATTTCCGTTGAGTTATGGTTGTGAGTTGTTTCCAGAAATGTTTCGGAAATTTTTAACATTGCGCTATGTAAATGTGTGAGAGATTCTAACACGCCTTCCGTCTGGAAATTGCAAAAATTGAGTACTAATTTAGATATAAAGAATATAATTGTGTACACTGTAAAAGTATACACTTCTTGTTCATTGTAAGAGAACCTTCCGTACCCACAAAATGAATAAACATTTTAAATATGATCTGCTGTGAACAAATGGATTTTTGTAAGCAACAATGTATTAAAGGAGCGTAATTGCAGCCTAAGTAAACTTAAAATAAATTTGGTGAAAGTGGAGTCTCACTGATCTACAATGGTCGTGATGATACTTCACTCGCAAGTGAGTACGCCTGGTATCATCAGAAGGTATTCTGAACGAAATGTATCCAAAAACTGATTATGAAAAAAACTTGTACAAGAATTGTGTGGCGAGTGAATCTCACCACTATAAGAAGATTCTTGAAATTAAAATTTCGGTATGAAAATAGGATAATTTAAATATTTTTTTTAATCTTCTTGTAACCAATTTTTTATCAATATGCTAATTATTCCTTTTTTCCACAAGCGAAATGGCCAGATCGAAATTTATTTTTCCTAACTCTCGAGTTTAAAATTTAATTCAGTTTGAATTATTGTGTATAAAATGATTTGAAATTCGTATTTTGTCTTGTATTAGAATTTTGGATACATATATATATTCTTGAAGATACCTTCTAATATTGTCCTAACGTCGTCTCTGTCTTCCCAACGGTCTTTTTCGTCTTGTTTTCCAATCAATATGGAATATAATCTTCGTTTCCCCCTCATCTGACAAGTAAAGTACCCGAAGTGAGGACTCGAGTTGGTCATCAAGTGATACCTTAAATTGAAGCTAGTGACGAGCATAGTACACCTGTGAAATCCTAGCTGTAGAGCTCCAGTAATAAAAAGGTTATGGCGGGTCAAAGTTCAAAAAGAAAGCGAATTTAGCTGCTTGTGATGTCCATGCTTTGCTGATTATCCCGATGGTAATACGTCGTACGTTGCTCCCAATTAATGTAATGTGTAGAATGATATCCCTCTCTCTGCCTGATATCCCGCTTTCTTTTATTCGTGTATGAATGTCCTTGTGCATGTTTGCTCCTGTTATTGATGTCAATAAAAGGTCTTTTTTCTTTTCGTTCCAGAAAATGGAAGCAGGTGCTATCGTTCATGCTCTGTATGAGAAATTTGTTAATAGGAGAATTAATAGGTATGAAGATTCATTGTACAAACAAATAGTGGAGATACTTGAGGACAAGATGGAAATCATAGAAGAAGTTAGAACTCTTGGATTTGCTGGTGACAGTGATGAAAGCCATGATGGAGACTACGGTGATGACGGTTTTGATGAGGAAATGCCAAGTACATAGCAAGGTTCTCAAACACATCAAGAGTCTCCGACACCTGTAGCTTCTTCAGGTGAGGAATATCAGCCTTCGCCAAAAAAACAAAAACACATCTTGGACGATGATTATAAAGAAGCAGCTTACATGTTTTGGACACACAATGAGAACCCGGAAAAGAAACGAAGGAAATTTTCATCTGTCAAGTCACAGTATAGATTAATTCAATCGAAAAACATCCTCTTTGAATATGAGAAAAAAAGGCGAAAACCCAGTTATAAGAAACTTAATGCAGCAGTTCACGATAAATTCAAAGAAATGGTCGAGAGATGTGCAATTATACACGACAGGACTCTTCGCTTCTGGGCTCTTCAGATAAGTAAAGAGGTAGATCCGGATAATACTCTACAATTCAAGGCATCTCGTCACTGGCTGTCTAATTTTAAAAAGTGAAACAATATTGTCAGTCGTTCTATCACGCATAGGGTTAGGAAAACGTGGAAATCAAAAGAGGCTGAATTAAATCACTTATCTACGACATTTATTACGTCCATGAAAAAACTTAAGTTACTAGAACTCTAGAAGACCTGAATCCTCGTCAAGTATTCAATGCTGATCAAAGTCGATTTGACAAGGAACTCCATGTATACAGGACTCATAGGACTAAAGGTACGATGGTTTTAAGAGGTGCATTTGGATCAGTCAGTGGTACTACTCATTCATATATGATCATGCCGGTTATTTCCATGGATGGTGAAATATTGCGTCCGATGTACGTTCTTGTATCCGAATCCAGTGGTCAATTTCTAGGAAATAAGCAAAAAGATCCCGACAACATAGTGTCCCGTCCAGGAAAGACTGCAAAGATGAACAAAAGTTATTTAAAAGAATTTTATTCTGTATTCTGGAATAGCCTGCCTGCCGATCGTGATAAAGTCTTGCTTTTGCTGGATTCATGGAGTGCAAATAAGCCCATAACGTATCAAATGAATTATGCCCTAATCATATAACACTGTTCAAACGTTTAATTCCTGGTGGTTGCACTGGTTTCATCCAACCACTTGATGTTTACTTCTTCCGTCCATATAAATCATTTATCAGGTTCATTACTGACACAGTTATCGCTTCCTCGGAAATTAATCTCTGGCATCGGGATAACATTTTAGAAATGCAGTCCTTCACTCTCTTCCAATTCAGCGCCTCACGATTTCGCAACATGATCAGGTTTGCATTTTACAAAAGCGGCTACTTGGATGAGGAGCCCGAGCCCTGGATTTCTGCATTGGATTATTGTTTTGTTTCTAATATACGTAACGAGTGTTACAAGACCTTATGTGAGAACATCTCTTTTGTCAAGTGTGCTCATTGTGAGCAAAGTATCTGCTTATCACACGCCTTCATTGACGACTTACATATTGATTTATCAATGTGTAGTAATTTGTACGTGCCTCTTTCCTTCACATGAATCGCATTTCAATTCAAAACCATGTCCTTCTGACTTTTGTTCTGCCTTTCGTTGTGACTTGTTTCAATACAATTCGCTTTCTCTTTGAACTTTGACCCGCCATAACCTTTTTATTACTGGAGCTCTGCAGCTAGGATTTCACAGGTGTACTATGGTCGTCACTAGCTTCAATTTAAGGTATCACTTGATAAGCAACTCGAGTCCTCACTTCGGGTACTTTACTTGTGAGCTACATGGCCTGCCCATCTTAGTCGTCGCGATTTCATTATTCTTACAACATCGGGTGAGTCGTAAAGCCCATGAAGTTTTCCATTATGCAGTCTCCTCCATTCTCCAGTCATCTCGTCCCGTTTCAGCCCGCATATCTTTCTCAAGGCCTAATTTTCAAACACTCGTAATTTATGTTCCTTTGCTAGGGCCGTACACCTTCGCAATCATAAAGCATTCCCAACAGAATACCCGTTCTGAATATTTTCAGTTTCAACTTTTTTGATATTAATCGTGAGGTTGGGAGTTTCTGGACTGAGTAGAAACATGCGTTACACGATACTAATATACTTTTTTATTTCTTCCGTGACCTTGGCAAATGACAATCAATAATGAAATATTGGCAAACCGGGACCAATAATACTTGTGAATGCGTATCAAATGACCAGACCTACCTGATATTTTGACATTGTTTATTTTCGCTGAGAAATTAGAATACTCGTAATAGCGTAGGCGTATGGCGTCATCAATTACGAAGCTAAAATAAACAATGTCAAAATCTCCAGTAATTCATTTTATATACATTCGCGTTTCACAAGTATTATTGGCGCCGCTTTCCAAAATTTTAGTATTGCTTGTCACTCTCTCTCTCTCTCTCTCTCTCTCTCTCTCTCTCTCTCTCTCTCTCTC